>JAJAGP010004019.1:0-58921 GCA_025084515.1 Ancistrus triradiatus | reverse complement strand
ACACACTGGATCACTTTAGAGATTCCCGTTACCCCAACACCTGTCTCTGCAATGTGGGAGAAATCCGCAGTACCCAGAGGATTGTTTGTTTGTTTATTTAATGCCAAAGAAGCATCATTGGCTATTTGTGACAGGAGCAAGGTTATAAAGGTACTAATCAGACCCACTCAGAGCAGTTTTATAACAACCAGTTAATCTCAAGCGCCTTTGAAATGTGGGAGGAAAATATGGAAGTACCTGGAAAACTCACACAGACAGGAAGCAAATGCAAACTGAACACAGGCAGAGTCTGGATCGGGACTCAAACCAGGGATTTCTGGAGCTGTAAGGCAACAGTGCTAACCACTGAACCAGTCATGCATTCATTCAGCCATTGTCTTATCCCCTTATACTGGTCCGGGTCTCAGGAGAGTCAGTGCCTAGTCGACGACACAGGGTGCAAGGCAGGAACAACCCTACACAAGGCACCAATCCATCATAGGGCACATACACTCATACACACACTTACACGCTTTTGGGCACTTTGGAAACACCAATGAAAATAACACACGTCTTTGGAATGTGGGAGGAAACTGGAGTACACAGAGAAAACCCACAGAGACACGGGGAGAACATGCAAACTCCACACAGGCGGAGCCCAGGGGCCCAGCTGTAAGGTGATATTGCTAATCACTGCAGCATCCTAATTATAATCATTGTTTTTGAATTATGAATTATTGCTGCTATTAGCTCCTTAATTCTTGCATTTTTAAAGGGAGATATACAAACAGAACCTGCATCATGAGACCTTTTTCTATTTTGGTATGGTTTGGTTCCTCTTAGGCGAAGCCGTGTTTCCCTGGAGCTCTGTGATGTCATCAGGCAAGAGATAACACTGAGGCCATATGGCTGCACTAATCCAATCACAACCTGCTCTTCCTGTCACACACAGACACACACAAACACGCATTAGAGCATACATGCATGCACTCACACTGACCATGCACACACATTTCATCATGCATATCATGCTCACACACACACACACACACACACACACAAAGGTTGGTCTTTCTGTCACTGAAGGGTCTTTCCACTGACACAATATTATTGTAACTGACCCTAACCGTAACCTTAACCTCAGTAACCTAAAGCAAAATATTTTGGTTCTGTTTTTTTTTCTAACGGGAAGTAGGGTTTTTTGTGAAAAAGCAATTTTCCTCATCCAAAATGTCCCCTCTAGTTAGAAAGTGTCAGTTTTTTCTATACTTGAGAGGACATTTGGTCCTCACAATGATATATTCACTTGACCCACACACACACACCCTATCTCTGCCATATGGGTGTCCTGCAGTCCTGCTTCCACACTAAACTTTCTGGCATTCATCACATGTGACGTATAATCGCATTAGATCTTAAGGGATTACACTCCAGGCCCATGTGGGACAGGTGAACACAGCGAGGAAGCCAAGCTCATTCACTTTTACTTGCTGAATCAAGTTCCAAGGAATTTCAGATTGATTTGTATTAGTTGCAGTCTGTGCTGGGTTTGCTGTAGGCTGGAGTTACTGAGCCTGTCTGTTATTTTATGAATTGTTACATCAACCTGTAAGAATGATATCGATTCTGTTGGGTCAGTCTAACATTTCCACCCCTGCTTTGTGGTTCATTTCATGAAATAACTTAATAAATAAATAGATAAATATTACTTCTGTATTTTCTTTGCATGCTCCGTCTATCAAATATCGTTCTGTTAACTTTCCACATAGATATTTTCCTGACTGAGTGTGTGGAACACTTGACAAGAAAACAGGACCTGACTAAGATAAAATCCTGGTATAATTAGAACTGGGTTAAAATCCCTAGAAGGAGTTTTCCTAATGCTGTTTAATGAACCGGTGCAGGAAAAAATGTTAAATATTCACCGAGCTCAGCCAGCACTTTAAATAATGACTCATTTCACAACAAACAGTCACCGGGTTGCCAGATTGAGACGCTTTTGACAATACAAAAGGGATAATCAGGGATAATTGTGCTTTAATTATCGATTTCTCTCTGTCTCTCTCTCTCTCGCTCCCTCTTCATCTATGGTAGTAGTCGATATTTAAAGTAGCAGCTCCTGTGGCTCGAGCTGCTGGAAACAGCAGTTCCCGAGGGGCCACATAAAGGCCTGGGTTTGTGGTTATGGAACCATACTGGCACCTTGAGGCACGATTGGGGGTGTCTGAGGGAGGGGGAATTGCTCTGTCTGTCTGTCTGCCTATTCATCTATCCCTCTGTCTGTATATATCTGTGTCTGTCTGTCTGTCTGTATGGATCAATCTGTCTGTATAAGTCTACATATGCCATCTATTTATATATCTATCTATCATCTATTAATATTCTCTCTCTCTCTCTCTCTCTCTCTCTCTCTCTCTCTCTCTCCCGCTCTTCCCCAAGTACAATAATATATAGAGTCAGATTGCAAATCTGGCAACACGATGAGGAACTCGGGGGCGGAGCTAGCGCGCTGTGGGTTGGACCGAATCAGCTGTTCTATTGTCGGTGTCCATATATGGTCAGTGACGTTACAAACCGGAGGTTCCGTTCATATAAAAGGAAATCCCACGGAATCCCCTCAGATGAGATGAGGGCGCAGCGGAGCGGATCGCAGCGCACCAACAACCAGTTCACAATCTGTTAACAAATTCATATTACAATCCGGAACCTCTATCTCAGGACTCCATTTATATAATCGTTAGTAAACAGAGATGAAGGTGTGGAGTATAGACAGCACGCGCCTGAGGAGGATCCTGCGCGAGGACGGCGGCAGCTGTCTGATCCTGGATTGCCGACCCTACCTCTCGTTCACGCGCTCCAACATCCGGGGCTCGCTCAACGTGAACTTGAATACGGTGGTGGTGCGGCGGGCTCGCGGAGGGCCCGTGCCTCTGCGCTCCGTCATCCCGGATGAGTGCGCGCTGTATCGGCTGCAGGAGGGCCGGCTGAGCGCGGTGGTGGTGCTGGACCAGAGCACGCGGCGCCTCCAAGCGCTCAAAAAGGACAGTGTCGCGCGCCTCGCCATCCGCAGCCTCGCTCACCGGGTCGGATGCGCCCACGTCTGCTTCCTAAAGGGTGAGCGCGGGTTATAATCCGGATAATAATCCGATTTCTGTTTGTATTGGCTTCTTGTTGGTTAATGTGTTTGTAGTGCATTTTATTCTGGAGCCCATTATATATCGGTTTATTTAATACAGTCAGGGAAAGTAGTTTTATTCTCTGTTGAAACCGGATTGTTTAGTGTGTCATACATCTGAATTATATCTGGATTTATTCTAATAGTTCAGATGTGAATGCATCCAAGATACTTTTAAAACAAACGTAAATCGGATCATTCAAACTCGTTCATCAGGGTTGAGACGTAGTTTAAACCCGATTTGTCTTTCTTGAGCCTGGACTGTGATGATTAGATTTCAATCATTTACACTTAAATCAAACGTCTGTATCACGCGATCAACTTCAGTTCTATTCAAATTCAATTTTACACATCACATTAGTTTTATGCATCACGCCAGGGCCAATTAAGTTTTTTAACTCAATTTATAATTTTTTTAACGATCAATTATGAAAATTAGGAGGAAGCAACAGTTTTCATATGTACTCTATTACACTCTATTATATTATATATATATTATACTCTATATACACTCTCTTACCTCCCTTCTTCATCAATATCTGGATTTAAAATTAATTGTTTGTACAGGTTATTAGTTTGAGTTTCTGTTTTGTCTTTTAAGAAATTGTGATTTTTAATGGTGCCTCGTCCATCAATCAGATTCCCAGTGAGCGTAGATTATTTATGTATGAACAGGAATTTTATGGAATATTCATCTCATCTAATGCACACACCTTCCTTACATATTCCTCTTTACATAGAAAATGGCCTAAATTAGAGAGGAAAATGGCCTAAATCGTCATCCAAAAGTGTGTCTCGAATGCTCCTGTTGGGATTTTTAGTTATAGGAAGACACTAAAAGCCATTTTTCAGGAGGTGTCGCTAACGTTTGGTGAACTCTAAAGTGTCTTTCAATTAATGAGACCTAATGAAGGTTAAATTAACTGTTTTCTCTTTGCAGGAGGTTATGAGAGCTTCCATGCACATCACCCCGACCTGTGTAATGAGGCCAAATCGGAGCTCAGCTCATCAGACTCCGAGCGAAACTTCAGCAAAGAGGTCCGGCAGGATCCGGATTATCACCAGGTAAATATTAAACGTCCAATCCTAATTAATGTCTTGGATTCAGTCCCTCTGGACACACATGAAGACCATTTATGAGATTTTTTTAGGTTTAGTTTTGAGACCTGTGTGAGGCCTGAGCCGTCAGATTTCAAAGACCACCAGCCGACATCAGACGTCCTTTTTATCGTTGACCTTTGGTCTGAGCAGGTTATTAATAAAATGCGGACTGTGATATGGTAACTCCTATGGTTCTTATTTTCTCCTAAGTGCATTAGGAGCAGTTTGAGGAATTAATCTACCAGTTTTACTGATTCACTTAAACACTTTATTGAACAATTTAAATACATTTGTTCTTTCCTTTGGTAATTTAATTAAAAATAATGTCAAAAGGATTTGTTTATGGGTTAATTGAACTGAATTGATTCTTTAACATGTTTTAATATAAATTTGCTTTATATTTAATTTGCTGAGTTTGTACAAATCGATTCACTTGAATCACTTTATTGGATAAGTTGATCTGACTGATACATTGGATCACCTTTATTTGATTTACTTAAGTCATTTGTACTATTTATGCAACTGTACTGAACTGAGTCTGTTGAGTCACTTAATTCTTTGAACCAGTTTAGCAGATCATTTGACTGGGTAATTAAATTGCTTCTTTTGACTCCCTCTAAATCACTTTATTAGGGTGTTGACTTCATTCTCTTGAATCACTTTATGGGATCATTTAATTGAACTGATTCTTTCAAATCTCTTCAGAATAGTTTTATTCAAATTGTTTCCTTTTAATCAATATACTGATTAATTGAACTGTAGTCACGGTTTTAAATGTGTTTAATGGCAAGTTTGATTTAAATGATTTACATTGATTAAATTGATTGACCTGGACCAGTTTACTGGACAGTTTGATTTAAACGATTCTTTTAAATCAGGAAACTGTCCTACTTGATTCATGAGTCATTTCATTATACTGAATCAATTCTATTGAATAATTTTGATGACCAATTTAATTAAACTGGTTGTTCGAATCACTTTATTGGAAAGTGTGATTTAATTGATTCACTTGAATCATCTCATGATATATTTAATATACATATATATAAAAAACTTTTTCATATCTGTCTGAATGCAGGATGGCCCGGTGGAACTGTTGCCCTTTCTGTACCTGGGCAGTGCCCACCATGCCCGGCGGCACGACTGCCTGAGTGAGCTGCAGATCACGGCACTACTGAATGTATCACGGCGAGACCTGCAGGGCAATGGGGGGCTGCAGAGGTACAAACGCATCGCGGTGGAGGACAGTCACACGGCTGACATTGGATCTCACTTCCAGGAAGCCATTGACTTCATCGGTGAGTGCTGCCTTAAACTGTTCCAGGCCTTTAAAAAATAATATAAATAACAAATCATGACATTTCTATCCACTTTACACCCTCCCTGCATTTTGTCGCCTATTGTAGTTTAAAAACTTTGGTTAAAACTTTATTTATAGGCAGCATTAGACTGTTCATGACACACATCAGAATTGTGATAACATCGTCAGATGTTACATAAAACCCTCGTGATTCGTGGAACAGAGGATCTAAAGATACCTCGGAGCTGTGGATATTTTAAATTAAGCCTTCCTGTGGCTCACACTGAAACTAAAATAAGCTCCCTCTGAACAAGCTGGAGGCAGAAAATATTTTTGTGCCAGATACAATGAGGAAAAGAAAAATCCCTGCAACTTTGAGTCATCAAGAAAGCTGACGATGTTGGGTGTGATTGGTGTGTCAGCTCATGAGCACTGCTTTAGTAGTTTGGGTGTGTTCCGGGTGCGGTGGACGCATGATCAGTAGCAGTCGGCTGTTGTTTCGTACCTCATGGTAGTTACGGGATGACCCGCGTGGGTGTGAGTCACGTCCATAAACTAAATAAAGGTGTTTACTGGACTATTTATAGCCTAAGCAACTCTCAGCCTCACCTGAACCAGGATCGACAGGAAAACAGCAGGAAGATGAACTGATAATACAGGTCATTTCAACTTAGGAATATCTCCTCAACGAAACCCACATCGTGTTGTTTTGTCATAGAAAAATAGAGGCAGAACTCAATGTACATCAAATCTTATATATATTTATATAGGTATGAAGGATTTCTCTCCTGTGGAATTGATTTTATTTTCTAAATGAAAAGACGCTACACAAACTCTAGAGCAACACATATAAATATGACACAAAACTATTTGATTAATAAATTCATGAACATAAGCTGGGTCATAACTGGAGTGTGTGTGTGTATGTCTGTGTGTGTGTGTGACTCTGAGGGAGAAGGGTACTGCGTGATGGTCATCATGAAAGCCTTATTAGATGCAGATGATTCACCAGAGCAGGTTTTGTTTGGACTCCTGCCAATCCAAACAAAGTGTGTGTGTGTGGCAATAAATGTATGACTCAGATCAAGCATAAGCCACTTGGAAAGTGTCCATGTGATTTCAAAAACCTGACATTCAAACACACAGTTGGGGAAAGCAGATACTGATGAACATGATACTAATGTTTCTGAGGAGTCCATTGGCTGGCTGTGCTGATGAAAATGCGAAACGGTCAGCGTTTCTAAGCTAATGAAACATGTTTAGAACAAAAGTTTAGTCCCCTGCAGTGAAAAGAAATGATTAGAAACGGAGGTGTAAAACCATAAACAAAATTCTCTGTTGTAGCTTTACCATATCTTAAAGAACCTAGTGAAAACCTTAAGTTTTATTTCTGGATAGTAACAAGTCAAAATATGTACTTTTCTTGTATACAAATTTAAACAAAAAGAACCTGTAGTCTGCTGCTATTATTAAAATAATTTAGGAGTTTTTAAATGCCTGTGGGACTGTGGTAGCTTAGCGGGTAAGGTACTGGACTATGGACCAGAAGGTCCAGGGTTCAAATCCCACCTCTGCCAAGCTGCCACTGTTGGGTCTTTGAGCAAGGCCCTTAACCCACTAATGCTTGGATTGTAAGACTGTATTAATTGTAAGTCGCTCTGGATAAGGGTGTCTGCTAAATGCTGTAAATGTAAATGTAAATGCCTATGAGAGCATGATGTATGGTGTCCCCCCCTGGTGTTCAAAAAATGCAACTGCATTTCAGGACATCGTCAATCTCCACGATGCACGCTGACACATTTTGGCATCCTTACACCCCTAATAGAAAGCTTTCCTTGAACTATGGATTGAAGTGCAAAGTGGTCCAAAGAAATCCAGTTCTCATGAAGTCATTTGCACCATATGACATGCAGTTCCACCGCTCCACCAGCAGATATTTCTGTTTACATGAGAGCTCATTCATCTGTCTCCATCTGCTGGTAGTGCTGTGGAATTTGAGCTAATGTTCATCATGAAATGTTTTAAACATAACAAAACATAAAAAAATGGAAAAATGCGTTTTTATGTCAATAAACTTCAACATAGTTCGCGTGAATATCTCATTGAAGTGCAGCTATTGTTTTTTTTTCTTTCAAAAATCAACAAACGTTTCATAGTTTAGAAATAAAATCAGCCCCCGATATAAACAGTCAATCTATAAATACAGTATTATTGAAGGACTAAAAAGATCTAAGTTGCCACTGTTTCTCTGTTTGCAGACGAGGTGAAGCGGGAGGGCGGTAAGGTTCTAGTGCACTGCGAAGCAGGAATCTCGCGCTCGCCCACCATCTGCATGGCGTACCTGATGAAGACTCAGCGGCTGCGTCTGGAGGAAGCGTTTGACGCCGTGAGGCAGCGCCGCGCCGTCGTCTCGCCCAACTTCAGCTTCATGGGCCAGCTGCTGCAGTTTGAGAACGAGGTGCTGGCGTCCCCGACGGGCAAAAAGGACGATGACATCGAGGACAAACACAAAAGTGACAAGTTCACAATTGATAAGAGCTTCGAGTCATCTGTTTTCTCGTTTCCTACCTCGTTCCTGACGCCCATTAAACTCAGTCCCATCGCGGCCCAGCCTTAGCCTCTCAGAGTACTTGAATTAAATAAGGACAAACAAAAACCTGACTATCGTGATGGAACAGGAAGAAACAGACTTTCATGTTTCATGCATTTTTGACTTTAAACAATGTAGCTGAAACAATTTCTGTGACCATCTGTGCAATATATTCCAGTTTGTACTATAGATAGAATCATATTTAACTTGCTAACTAGCTGGCATAGTAACTAGCAAGCATGTTAACCGGGTAGCAGGCTAGCTTCCAACTCCAGCTAACAGAGAACGTTATCAGAATGAGAATGAGCAATAATGCTTCATAGTCTTACTAGTTGGCTAACTGCGGACTTGAAAACAGTTTGTGTTGACGTTTCTACAGCTAAAATGTTGCAGCAATACAGGTTCTAGAGTTTCCCTAGTAGTTGTAGCTGATGCAGTTTTTATGTAATTAAAGTGTCTTTCATTAAAATTCATAAACATATCTATGATGTGAACAATTTAGCTGTTTAAACATACATGTCCATATTGTGATTACTGTACTTTTAATGGGTTGCAGGACAAATGCTTGATTGTTTTTTATTATTATTATTATTATTATTATGATTATTTCTTCTGTTACCATGCATTTCCTTGTCATGGTCATGAGGGTGTCCTATCCCAGAATCACAGACCGTAGGCTATATCACAGTCTGTCACAGGTCCCAGCAGGGGTCCCTGTCGCCAGGGGATGATCCCCACATCTGGCATCCCTATGGACAGCCAATTGCATCTGTGTGGTGCCTGATCACTGAAAGGCATCGCTAGTTTTTGAACTCCACAGTGGTATGTGGGCGAATTGCCACCGTGGTACCTGAGTGCCTAATTCCATTTCTTTATTAGTAACTGATCTGTCTTGGTGAGGGTCATATAGTGGCCCCTTACCAAAAACACTGGGTGCAGATTGGGCACACCGCAAACACCCTGAATTCAACTCAGGGCATCTCATTTATAAAATCAGCAATTTAGACACCAATTCACCTGTTGCCATGTTTTTGGATGTGAAAAAAACACTCAAACACAATAACTTGATCACTGTAGCTGTGCACCAGCAATGTGCATGTTTCGTTAATTTTTGGGTTAATTTTCATCTTCCTGGAAGTATTCATTTCAAAGTTCTGATAACGTTCTCTGTGCTGCACTTGATAGATAGACTAATTAACTGGCTACAAGAAATTAAATGACTGAAATGTTTTAGATTTGAAATGTTTTCTGATCGTGTTTACCACCAAGACTTTGTTAGTAAATTCATCTCCTAAATTTTACACTGGTAATCTTGGTTCCTCTGCGCTCGAACAGCTTGTGTACCAAACTCTTAGTTGAGGCACTGGAATTGAAGCACTTATATTGACTACAGAGGAAAACAAACTCCACAGAGTGCAAATGTTAAACCAACAGAGGTTAGTTGCGTGTGAGTCTGGGACTGCCTTAGAACGAGTCGATCTGCACAGCAAACACGCTGCAATACAAGCCTTAGTTTAATGATTTCTGCCTATTTGTGATGCCTGCTGAGGCAAATCTGATTAACTTATTGATTTGTATTCACTTTGTTTTTTTTATTAAGTGTGACCCTGTTAATAAATGCTTTTTGTTTACAAAACAAAACTTGAACTGATTTATTGTCTTTCCTCATGACTGACCGCTGCAAAGTATACTTTACCACTATACCACTGCAAAGTAATGCAAATATCACTTAAATCTTTTAGTTCTTTAAAATTTGCACAAAACCTATTATCATTCATTATGTATATCCCTCGTAGGACATGTTTAAATCCCTTTAGAAAACAATTCAACATTGAAAGCATTTAGCTTTGCCCACAAAATGAGTTTTTAACAATAATTCAGTGTGATGTACAGGGGCACCCACCCAACTCCTACCTGAGTGTTGATTGCTGAGACTGGGGAGCCTCTGACAACACAAAACATCTGAAAACACACACCCAGAACATGTACCAAGCATAACCTGACCTATGAGGTGTGATCAGCCTCAGTTCTGCACTTGTACTCGGTTTGAAACTAGACTTTACACCATAGGATATCACCTGTACTAGCCAAAGGTACCAGGAACTGAAACGCAATTTCCAGACATCACTGCTGAGACAGTAGACTGGGCCTCATACTATTGACCAATGCAGAAATCCATGACTGAGTTTGGGTGGTGGGGGCTGGGTCGGTCGTATCATGTAATGTCAACCAGGGGTGCATGAAACCTACTACATGAACCCTTTTGCCCAAGTCATGATATTCTGACTGGAAAAATGTTGATCTTTTTGGGGTGACCCACTTGGAATAATCATAATACTGTGTCCATAGTTCTTTTCTCAAGCCAATTCAAATAAACATTTTTTCAATTAACATCTGATGCAGAATAACCTTACAGTTTTTAATATATGAAAAGATTTCTAACGTCCAAGGTGTTTCAATACTACGACATCCAAACCAGATAATAACACACTTATAAAATTCATGCTTGATATTCAGAACGTAATTGGGCCTGCTTACAAAGTGGTGCTTGAACCCAATGAGTGCTGTTAGTGGCTATTAAATTGTATTATGCAATGCTGTTACTGGCTTGCTCAACTGTCAAATTATTAGTTTTATTTAGTCTTAATAAACAGCTATATGTGCTTAGTAGAGATATAGATTATATACTTGTTTATACACTATAATCTCTTAAATTAGCAAACAGATAAATGAAATAAAGGAAATGCACTTTCTCTAAAGGAAACATAAATACGATTACTTCTCCCACCGCTATTCTGACCCTGTCTGCCTCTGCCTGACCCTGGTTTGGCTGCTAAATATTAGGGCTAAATATTTAAGATTATGAAAGGCCAACAAATCAAAAGGCAGTATATTGGATACGAGATACTCTTGGCCAACAATCACAAGGGATGAGGGAGATGTCTAAGTACGGGTACAAAAAAAAGATTTTAGTAAGGCGCAACAAGAGCTTCACTCAAGTTGGCGCCCAAAGCCGTCTCCGCTCCGGTTGAACCATATTGTTGAAAATAGGGGAGGGAGGAAATAAGGATGTTAAAACTTAGTTACAAAGATGTAATTTGCAATTTAAATATTTTCATACGTATATGTGAAACTATTACTGTGTGTTTTGCACACGGTAAGTTAGTAGAAATGTAACATATCGATGGATAAGGCTACTGAACAACGCTGTCTCCTCCGGATCAGTAAAGTGAGCTCGCCCATTGTTTCCCGCCCCCCGCCGCCATTTTCACTGTTGGTGTTTACGTGAGGCAGATATTTTATTCTGAAATTCGGTTCCCAAATCTGGATTAATTATCGTGCATCTGTCTATTTTTTGTTTTATTCCCACCCTTCTTCACTCTCCGTGGAGGAAGAGGAGGAGGAGGAAGGTGCTCGGGTTCAGAACTGCGGAAAATTGACTGCAGGAGGAAACCATGTACATTAAACAGGTAAAGTGAATGAGATGCTAACGGCTAACTGAACCCCCAGCTTATGTTGAGCTAATCTAAGGAAGCAGTTATGGTCGACTTTTTAGTTGCTATTTGCAAAATAAGATATGTACTTGTGTGTTAGAGCTTTAAAGTCTTCATTTAGGTAAAGTTAGCTGTAGCTAAAACGCTAACGCTAATGCTAATCAACAGAACAAAGCGTGCTTCTCGTACAGTAAGGTCTCGGTGTTCCGTACAGCTGACTTGTCATAGTTTTCGGTTAGTTGCCGTAAAGTTGTGTTTTCTCTGGTTTTGAACAAGAAAGTAAAATTTTGTGCAGTTATTTTGTATTTAACTCTTAATTAATCTATGTTCATATCAATTATTTATATTGCGGCTGTATGGAACACTGGCCTTATTGCGTGATATTTATAAAGTCTGCGATACTAAATGTTGCTTCAGAGATGAGTAAATGTAAAAGATATATTTTTATTATAGCCTGTTGTGTAATGAGTTATAAGATAAATGACAGTCTTCCATACAGGTTTGTTTTAACCGGTGTGTAACGTATTCGTCCATTTTAAAGGGAATTTATGACATTTAGATGTAGGATTTATGTGCATATAACTGCTGTTGTTTATGTAATAGTACAGTTAGATGCATTAACCACCTGTCCGTACAGCTTGGCAAAGTGACGTCACATACGCTTCCTGACCGCGTTAGTAGCAACATCGTAAGTTGCATTTATCGTAAACGGAGTTTAATATATGCTGTATATATGATACGAAATGAAGTCGAAATCTCATAAGTTGGGCCATCGTAACATGGGGAGTACATGTACTTCAGACTCTCTCACATCCCTCAACTTGGGCCTGTAAGATCCTTAATAGCATTCTACATTTACCAGGTGCTTTTATCTTAGGGTGTACTCACACTGGGAGATCTGTACCGTGCCTGAGCACGTTTAAGCCCCAGAGTGCAGGTCATTTGACTAATGTGATCGCTGTGTACCCTGCCTGGGTGCAGTATGCTGAACCATTCTCAGGCCCCCTTGAGGAGGTGGTTTTGGGCTCAGTTCAGTTGGACTCGGGCTCAGTACGCATGGAGTGTGATCACCAATCATGCCAGAGTCTCATGCATGCAGCACGAGCAGCCAAAAATCATGTAATACCTGACCCAGATGGAAGGCACTGCCAGGGTTTGTACCCTGGTTCTTAGGGTGGTGGGCTAGTGTAAGACTATTATATTGGCAAAGGAAATTTCTTACAGAAAAACAATGTACGTTTTTATTTGTTAGCCAAAGTTGTCATGGACCACGAATAGTTAATAGATGTTTTATAATGTGTTACCAGGTCATCATCCAGGGCTTCCGTAGCTACAGAGACCAGACTGTGGTGGATCCCTTCAGCTCCAAGCACAATGTGATCGGTGAGTCCCATCTGTCTCAGTTTGGTATCATTTCTCATTTGTTAAAGATGAGTTTTCCCTGTAACGAACAATGATTGTGAAAACAACAGTGTTCAGAACGGCTTTTTACCCTCTGCCTACTCCCTAAACTTTTTGTCCAGTGGTTAACTATGAGGTAATGGTTTTACGTCTTGATGCATACCCAGTAATCTGGACATAAGGTTTTGTGGGAGAAATGTTTCGTCACTCATCTAAGTGACTTCTTCAGTCTCAGCTAGTTGGAAAAATTTCCCAATCTTATATACAGCACTTTTGTATAACGACTGGTATCAGCACCATTGCATAACAATGGGACCGGTGATCAGTTTAATATGCAGATAGGCATGGCCATTAACTACAATGGCCACGTGTGCCATTCACACAGGATTCCTTCCTATCAAGGATCTTCATGTCTTCATCCTTGAAAGAGTGGGTGGGTGTAAACCGCAGAGTCTTGGCCTGATGCGGTCGCTCTTCTTTGTTGTGCCATCCGTTTCGCCAGTGGCTGTTTGTTTGGTTTTCCCGATGTACAATTCCTGGCAATCCTCCCGGCACTTAACAGCATGTAGTACATTACTCTGTCTGTGCTGGGGGACCCGATCCTTGGGGTGTACCAGTTTCTGGCGTAGCGTGTTTTGGGGTTTGAAGACGCGGTGTTTGGAAAATATGCATCTCAATTTTTCCAATGTTCCTGCCACATATGGAATCACCACTGGTTTACGCTTAGACTGTGGTTGTTCTCCTCTCATCGATCTGCTGGAGCACTGGATGTAAGATTGGGGATTGAGGAAGTTTTCCAACTAGCTGAGCTTAAGTCACTTCGATGAGTGATAAAACGTATCTCCCACAAAACCTTATGTCCAGATGAACTTCTGGGGTAATGGTTTTGTATTTGCTATTGGAGTGTTTAGTGCTAGTGGAACTGCAGTGTGGTACACATGATGAACAAGTCCCTGCCTATAATCACCAAATAAAACCTCACCTGATCCTCAGATAACAGGCAGAAGTTCCTTTTGCTACTATATTATGCTGACATCATTGAAAGTAGGCTTGGGGAGTGTGGACTCCCCAGGATTTGGCAGAAAATAGCATAGTTTCTGACATACTCTCTGTTGTTTTCCGCAGTTGGCCGAAACGGATCCGGAAAGAGTAACTTCTTTTATGGTGTGTATCATGAATGTAATCCTGTGTGTGCTTGTAGCGTAGATGCTCAGTGGCTAAATATACTCTCAGGTCAACAGATTTTGATTCTTGTGTATGTCGTTTGACAGCCATCCAGTTTGTGCTGAGCGATGAGTTCAGTCACCTGCGGCCCGAGCAGCGACTGGCTCTGCTACATGTTAGTAGATTGAATTTTATCCTGTACTCTTCTGTGTGCTACATTTATCTAAATAAAATAAACTGATATATAAGTAAAAGGGTCTGCACTGACATCTCTGCACGTTTCTGCAGGAAGGCACCGGTCCACGAGTCATCTCGGCTTTTGTGGAAATTATCTTTGACAACTCGGACAACAGATTGCCGGTAAAATCCCTCACTGATGATGTTGGTTATGTAAAAGTGTGCATAATATATTGTTAACAAAATGTGATTCCTACATTATATCGGAGCTTTGAGTGTTAATTAGTATGGTTTGATCATTTTGGAAGCTCTTTGTCATGTTGCTGCTGAGAGGCTTTGGGTATAAAGCTTATAAAAAGCCAAAGTAAGACTATTCTTTAGTCATGCTGTTTATTTATGGCAGTATTCACATGGCAGTCTTGGTAAAAGGCTGGCAAAGGAGAGTCACACTGTATCTCACCTGTGAATCGAGCTGGTGTTTGGTCTTTGGGTCAGGGAACGCTTTCTCTCCTTGTGTATAGCATCCTTGTTTTCTCCATTAAAGATGCTGTTTATGCGCTGTACATGCTTTGAGTGTGTCGAGTTTAAACCCTTCTTCATTAAACTAATCTCTGGCCTCTGTTAGGTTTTTCCGTTCAAAAATGTAGTTCTTTCATATATTCTGTATAACCCTATTGATTGATTTGATCAGAAAAATCAAACCTGTAAGGAAATAAAATCGATGTGGTGTTGTGCATACACACTGCCTGGCCAAAAAAAGTCACTCTGATATTTGGTTAGACCACCTTTAGCTATGGTTGCGGCACGCATTTGCTGTGGCATTGTCTCCACATGCTTCTGCAGTGCCACATTTATTTCTGTCCAGAATTGCATTCATTTTTCCCCAAGATCTTGTGTGGATGATGGGAGATTTGTTCCACTGTGCAAAGTCTTCTCCAGCACATCCCAAAGATTCTCAATGGGGTTCAGGTTTGGACTCTGTGGTGGCCAATCCATGTGTGATAATGATGGCTCATGCTCCCTGAACCACTCTCTCACAATTCCCTAATTTCCCTAATTTTTTCCCTAATGAGAAGCTCCTCACTGCATCAGTTAGAGTCAAATAACTTGTTGCTGGCTGAAACAAACACCAATGCAGTAATTATCCAATTGGAGGCTTTATTATTATTATTTTTAACTATTTGCTTAGTTAAATCCAGGTGGTGACCTTTTTTTTTGGCCAGGCAGTGTATAATGTACCATTGTTGCCCCTCATCAGATTGACAAAGAGGAGGTGTCTCTGCGGCGTGTCATCGGCGCTAAAAAGGACCAGTACTTCCTAGACAAGAAGATGGTGACGTGAGTGCTTCTGTTATTTTTATTTTTTTAATATAAAACCTGTGCTAATGTGAAAACGGACAGAACTCAACACCTGCCAAAAATGCTGGGAACAAGTTATTGCAAATGGGGCACACCAGCTAAAGGGAGACCAGGCTCCCTCCTGCCCCTTCTGTGGGTCAAGAACTACTGTCAAACACATCCAAAAGATGAACGACATCAGAACAATAAACCTTCAGAATCACACAGACGACATCCTAAGACATAAATCGACCCCCACCCTGACTGTTTAAAGACAGAACCTATAATTCAGCCATGATCATATCCCTTGCAGCCGAACATAAGTCCTGTGATTTCAGTGCTGGATGATTCCAGTGTCCAATGGAACTAAAAGCTTTGTGTGTGTTTCAGTAAGAACGATGTCATGAACTTGTTGGAGAGTGCAGGTTTCTCCCGCAGCAACCCCTACTACATTGTAAAACAGGGCAAGGTAAGGCAGCGTCACAAACGCCGGCATTAGTGTTCGTCTTCATTCTGGTTTGCGTTAACCAGGTTGCGTGTTTTGATGTCTACAGATCAACCAGATGGCCACGGCTCCTGACTCTCAGCGTCTGAAGCTCCTGAGGGAGGTGGCAGGAACCCGAGTGTATGACGAGCGCAAAGAGGAGAGCATCTCGCTGATGAAAGAGACAGGTGACGCCTCCACATGTCATTCCAGCCACATCATTGCCCAGGCTGTTACTTGGCATTAATGATTCATTTGCTTGATATGTGTTCTGGATTTTAAATGAGTAGTTGCTACTCGTTTTCAACTGTTACCATCAGTCTGTTAGTGGTTAGTCTGATTCAGTGGTTAATTGTCCCTGGATTTGTATCTGTTTTTTTAGACCTTTATTTTTTTCCTCCATATGTCTGTATATCTGCTTGCAGAGGGGAAGAGGGAGAAGATTAATGAACTTTTGAAGTACATCGAGGAGCGACTGCACACACTGGAGGATGAGAAGGAGGAGCTGGCCCAGTACCAGAAATGGGACAAGATGAGAAGAGCTCTGGAGTACACCATCTACAACCAGGAGCTAAACGAGACTCGGGCCAAACTAGACGAGGTAAACGCACACCTATAATCATTAGTGTAGTCGGCAATGGAAAATGAGGTGCGATATAAAATCAGAACTTGTTTTTCACAGTTTGTGAGTCAATTTAGGTAGATCAGGGCCATGTAGGTAAGTTAATATTGGATTTGTAGTTAAGTGTTTTGTCATTTATTTGTAAGGCCGTGTAGTTTTCCTGGCATATACACCGATCAGCCAAACCACTGAACTACACTAAAACCAAATACATGGTTACCACAGTACATGTTGAGATCGAGGATATATTAAATGGTAAGTGAATGGTTCTCATAGTCCATGTGTGAGAAATATTTGTGAGTAAAGACAAGTGGTGGAACGACATCACAGGGCCGATATTTAAAAATAGTGGAGAAAATGCAGAGAAATTTTATTTTGGTGGGGCCATTTATGAGAAGATAACTACCAGAATTATATCTTGCTGCTCTTAACTGGAACTGGGATTGAAATCAAAATGATGCTGCTCACATGAGTGCTACTCTAACATTATTTATTTTTGTGCATTTATGTTGTTAAGAGCAATAAAACTTTTATTTAAAAAAAGATGGAGTGCAAACCGAGACCGTGCTTTTATAGCTTCAATATGTTAATTTAAGTTCAGCAATTTCGTGTCATTTACTGTTATTAGTTTTATCAGTTGCAAATATATATATATCGACATTATATATCAGTCATTGTTCACCCTGCTGTCTAATATCAGCATCAGCCATTAAAAAACAAACCACTACTAAAGACCTTAACACTGGGCATATTTATGGTCCGACCAACTGGGTTGAAGCATTTTCAAAACGGCAAGGCCTGTGGTGTGCTTCTCCTCAATGGTTGGAGGAGAGACAAGTCTAGACCAGCAATTAATAGGATGAATGTGTCAGCACCCCCGGCTTCATATGGGGCTATTTAGATGCAGACCAGTCAGAGTGTTAACCCTGATAAATACTCTTAAATGTCTACAGTGGGCACAAGTGTCAGAACCAGTCCTTTTAGCCAAGGAAGAAGGTCTGTGGATGGACTGTGGTAGCCTAGAAGGTCCAGGGTTCAAATCCCACCTCTGCCAAGCTGCCACTGTTGGGTCCTTGAGCAAGGCCCTTAACCCACAATTGCTTGGATTGTAAGACTGTACCAATTGTAAGTTGCTCTGGATAAGGGCGTCTGCTAAATGCTGTAAATGTAATGTAAATGTCTGTCATGAGTCTCGGTTTCATTTCCGTCACATGGATGTTTGGGTACGTGTGCACCATTTACCTGGGATGCGATGTTCTGGGAAATGATCTGCTGGGAAACCCTGGGTCTGGGCATGCAAGTGGATGTTTTGACATGTAGCACCAATCTAAACGTTGTAAAAGCCAAATAATTTTGGCTGATTGGTGTAGATCTGGCCCGTTGCTGTAGATATACTCTTATATAATAACTTATTAATTGTTAAAATGTCTTCACCAGCTGTCCACTAAGAGGGAGTCGTGTGGGGACAAATCCAGGCAGCTTCGTGATGCCCAGCAGGATGCCAGAGACAAAGTGGAGGTACGTTGTCGAAGTGCCTCCTGTTAGCATGGCCAGTTTGAATGACTTCTTTCTTTTAATGAGTAGTAGTGTGTGATCTATTGTGAGGTCATGTTACATAAGCCCCGGCGTCTCTCCCTCTCGGTCTTTGTCGCTCTCTCTGTAGGAGACGGAGCGTGTGGTGCGAGAACTGAAGGCTCGAATCTCGGCGATGAAGGAGGAGAAGGAGCAGCTGAGCTCAGATCGGCAGGAGCAGATCAAACAGAGAACCAAACTGGAGCTCAAAGCCAAGGATCTGCAGGACGAACTGGCAGGCAACAGTGAACAGAGGGTCAGCTCAGACAGACGCACGCACACACAGATCTGAAATCTGGCAGCACTGCCGAAAACAGGACAGCGCTCTCAGTGAATGAAGTGTTATATAGACGTGTTACATATATGGAAATATTGCAGTTGCGCAGGTATATCGTGTAGCCTTAATGTGCTCAAGTCTGTCCGTGTTTTATCATTTTTGTAACGGGTACTATTACTGCTTGGGATTGGTGCGTATTGGCTTGGTTAAAGATGTTGCATAAAGCCCGATGCCCTTGGGGGAGTGCTGGCAGGAAAAGCTGAACAGAGGGATCAGGGGCTCGGTCTGCGTCACCGAATACACAAACACACACACACACCACACTGGGCTTTGAGCCAGCAACTCGAGCCAGTGTGTGAGGACGTAGAGGATAAAGTGTTTCCAGTTTGGTGCAGAGCTACACTCGAGATCACTCATGACGTTAAATACACACACACACAGACCTGTGCAAACATCTGCATGTAGTTCTAATATACTTCCTTTGGTCCTGTTTGTGCTGCTCCCTTTAAGTCGTTCATGGTCTTGAATGAACACGGTCTCATTTCAGAAACGGCTGCTCAAAGAGAGGCAGAAGCTGCTGGAGAAGATCGAGGAGAAGCAGAAGGAGCTGCAGGAGACGGAGCCCAAGTTTAACACTGTGAAGGAGAAAGAAGAGAGAGGCATCGCCAGGTGAAGCTCGCTTTATATGCTCGCATTTTAAATGCAGGTAGCTCTGTTAAAGTTCAAATAGATCTGAACCTGCATAAAAGGCTGAGGAACTCCTTGCTGCTTGAAGTACAGGGCTATGGTCTGCATCATGTACCACGTGGGAGGCGGTGAGAACTCTGCTTATGCCTCACTTTGCCGGAGGTTGGACGTAAACCGGAGTGACTCGGTGGTAGAGGGGTGGTTGGTTCATATCGGGGTTTGAGTTGGTCAGTTGTCTCACCAGTTCCATGGTTGAACTGGGCACAGTATAGGGTCAGTGAAGGACTTGATGTTTGACAACTTTGCAATTTTAGATTCTTTTAATATCTAGCAAGCCTAGGGAGACAGTGGCAAGGAAAAACTCCCTAAGCGTTATGAGAAAGAAACATTGGGAGGACCAAGTCTCAAAAAGAGACCTGTCCTCCTTGGTTGTGCCTGGCACCCGATTGACTAAGAGGTCCTGACACAGGACAGGGAGTATTTGGAGCCAATGAGATATTTGTGTTTTTCTGCCTTGCCGTGGGTTCCCGAGTTATAGGGCCCATTCTCGGATGGGGGCAGGCAGTACCCCGTCACATTTCACAAATCTGGTTTTGTCACTCAAAGCCCCAACAAAGTGATGTGTTGAAAGTAAATTATTAACTTTAAAATCTACAGTAATGTGCTTAGGTCTGTCTTAGGTCACCATTAGTTTAGATATACCGTTGTTTTAGCAATGCCATACGTAGTTGTTTGTTCTCTATTAGAATACTAGAAACGTCAGGAAATTTGTATGCAGTATTAAAAAGTGAACAAAATCAGAAAAAAAGCAGCTCCTATTGGCTACAGTGGCAAGTATTTAGTGTGACCTGGCCTTACACTTTCGTCGGGTTGCCAGATTGACCCTTCTACAGTGTGAAGGAGCTTGATCAGATCTGGTATTTTTTGGAACAGCGACGTTTTGGAAAGGGAACGGTGAAAAGGATAAGATATGCGAAAGCTCACAAAGAATGGAATGAAGATCATTGGAAAAGTGTTATGGAGTGACGAATCCAAGTTTGAAATGTTTGGGTCCAATCGTTGACGATATGTTATGTATGGTCATTATACCACTGCTATTATACCATTCTAATGGTGGCTTAAAACTTTTGCACTTACAGAAGTTTTAGATTACAAAAATAGACCATGCTTACCTTTTGCCTTTCTCCCATGTTCATGCCTTCAGACTGGCCCAGGCCACTCAGGAGCGCACAGATCTGTATGCCAAGCAGGGCCGTGGCAGCCAGTTCACCTCCAAAGAGGAGAGGGACAAGTGGATCAAGAAGGAGCTGAAGTCCCTGGACCAGGCCATCAATGACAAGAAAAGGCAGATTGCCGCCATCAACAAAGACCTGGAGGACACAGAGGCCAACAAGGAGAAGAATCTGGAGCAGTATAATGTAAGAATCAGGGTTTCTCTGCTCTGTAGAACCTTTTGGGCAAGATGTAGCTGCCCTAAATATATCGTTTATTGATGCATGCAAAATTATAAGCTCTGGCGTTAGTTGAAATTGGGTTTGAGCTTTGCTTTGGTTCTCTTGCTCTGCTTGGACTTCGCAACTCAAGGTCTCCTGGCCAAATGTTTGTTTACTTATTTATTTTTGCAGAAATTGGACCAAGACCTGAACGAAGTGAAGACCCGGGTGGAGGAGTTGGATAAGAAATACTACGAGGTGAAGAACAGGAAGGATGAGCTGCAGAGTGAGAGAAAGTAAGTGCTTCACTACCTCCCCCACCACCTCATGACTCACAGCCAGAGGCAGCCAGAGCCACATGACTTAAGACCAGCAGCGCCTGACACCAGGACCTGCTTTCATATTCCGCATATTGATTTGTTTTCTGTCTGTGACTCACCATAGCGGAAAATCTGAGCCACTCCGTGCTCTGCCTCCCTCCTGCTTTATCTTTACATTCTGAGTCATATAGTATAATGAGAGCTCCTGTGGATCCTGCTGTATTCCTGACTGACTGTGGTATCTTGGGATATGTGTGTGTGTGACTTTTCAGTTACCTGTGGAGGGAGGAGAATGCTGAGCAGCAAGCACTGGCAGCCAAGAGAGAGGATCTGGAGAAGAAACAGCAGTTACTGCGTGCAGCCACGGGAAAGGTCTCTCTCCCCCCAAAGTTATGCCTGTAGTCATGTATAACCTGTATGTGCCAAAAAAGGTCAAACCTAATGTTGTCATTATGATAAGATGTATCATTTATAAAGTGCAGTACCAACCTCACTAACAGACACTTTAATGTGATGCCCTGAAATTGCGTAACGTGTAAAATCTGGAAAAATACACACTGCTGTGCATGGCCTGGCATTTGCATATGACGGCCGTTACTTAAAAGCACTCAGTTAACACAGTACATTAATGATTCAGAAGGATAGGGATCTTTGTATAATGCCATATCTTTCAAAACTGAAGATGCTGACTTATTGAATAATCATTTTAAAATGCAGAGGGCTTTGTTCACACTTGATATTAGTCGTTACATAACCAGATATCTCACTTGGGCAGCTGAGGCACTGCACGAATAGATCTGCATAAATTTGCTGTAAATGGCTCTGTCTTCTCACTATAATTCTCTGGCCACAGGCTATTCTGAACGGCATCGACAGCATTAATAAGGTTTTGGAGCACTTCCGCCGGAAAGGCATCAACCAGCACGTCATTAATGGATACCATGGCATTGTCATGAACAACTTTGAGTGCGAGCCCGCCTTCTACACCTGTGTGGAGGTGACAGCCGGAACCAGGCGAGTCAAAAAAGGGGTTACTTAATATGGGCTTCTTTAACCTTTTATGTTAAATGTAAGTACAGGGCGAAGTGATTATGTATCGCGTGTTGCTCACTGCTGTTTGGGTTTGTGTCAGGCTGTTCTACCACATCGTAGAGACCGATGAAGTGAGCACGAAGATTCTGATGGAATTCAATAAGATGAACCTTCCTGGAGAGGTCACGTTCCTGCCCCTCAGCAAACTGGACGTCCGGGACACGGCCTACCCCGAGACCAACGTAAGGAAGCGCCGTGTCTGTGTGGTAGAGAGAGACAATGGATAGATGCACTGTACAGACAAAAGTTTGCGGACCCAAAACATTACGTCCAAAACATGGGTAATACAGTGGGGCAAAAAAGTATTTAGTCAGCAACTGATTGTGCAAGTTCTCCTACTTAGAAAGATGAGAGAGGTCTGTAATTTTCATCATAGGTACACTTCAACTATGAGAGACAAAATGAGGAAAAAAATAGAGGAAATCACATTGTAGGGTTTTTAAAGGATTTAATTGTAAATTATGGTGGAAAATAAGTATTTGGTCAATAACAAAAGTTCAACTCAGTATTTTGTAACATAGCCTTTGTTGGCAATGACAGAGGTCAAACGTTTTCTGTAAGTCTTCACCAGGTTGGCACACACTGTAGCTGGTACTTTGGCCCATTCCTCCATGCAGATCTCCTCTAGAGCAGTGATGTTTTGGGGCAACACGAACTTTCAACTCCCTCCACACATTTTCTATGGGGTTGAGGTCTGGAGACTGGCTAGGCCACTCTAGGACCTTGAAATGCTTTTTATGGAGCCACTCCTTCGTTGCCCGAGCGGTGTGTTTGGGATCATTGTCTTGCTGGAAGACCCAGCCACGTTCCATCTTCAATGCTCTCACTGATGGAAGGAGGTTTTGGCTTAAAATCTCATGATACTTGGCCCCGTTCATTCTTCCCTCAGCACGGATCAGTCGTCCTGTCCCCTTTGCAGAAAAACAGCCCCAAAGCATGATGTTTCCACCCCCATGCTTCACAGTAGGTATGGTGTTCTTGGGATGCAACTCAGCATTCTTCTTCCTCAAACATGACGAGTTGAGTTTTTACCAAAAATTTCTAGTTTGGTTTCATCTGACCACGTGACATTCTCCCAATCCTCTTCTGGATCATCCATATGCTCTCTGGCAAACTTCAGACGGGCCTGGACATGTACTGGCTTAGATTTTGGAACGTGACCAGAAGGTCGGATGCTGATTTTTTAAAAAAAGTCCTGGCTCACTTTGGCATTTAGATGCATTTTCAAGGTGTCTGATGGAGTCGAAAGCTATAAATGTGCATTCTGACAGTCGCTGGGGTATCGGTACAACCCGTTCCGCTGCCACTGTCTGAATATGGAGAATCTTTGATGTGTTATGAGTGTTGCTGAAATGGCAGAGCTCACTAATTCGAAGGGATGTCCACCAACCTTTGTCTCTGTAGAGTACTTTGAGTGCTTTCATTATCGAAGTTTTGGAGAACTTTGATCATTTCTGCAGTCACTGAACTTGATTCAGGATGCTTTCTGTACGGCCTCCCTTTCTAGGATGCCATCCCGATGATCAGCAAACTTCGCTACAGCCCAAACTTTGATAAAGCCTTTAAGCATGTGTTTGGGAAGACCCTGATCTGCCGCAGTATGGAGGTTTCTACCCAGCTGGCCCGAGCCTTCACCATGGACTGCATCACCTTGGAAGGTACGAGATCCATCTTCATTGCTTATTGGATGTGTATTTGATTACATAATTCACAACCCCTGGTTTTGTGTGGCACACCGATGAAGCGGTAGCATTATTATTTAGCAAATTAGGGCTTATCTGTCTGTGGTGCTTCAATACATTAAGCAACATCACTAGATAAATGTGACGAGGTGCGTTCAGATGATGAACTAGGACTGTTCTTGCCTGTTTGTGTTCACGTTTTTATTCGCCCGTGCACGTAGGTGACCAGGTGAGTCACCGTGGCGCTCTGACGGGTGGATACTACGACACGCGCAAGTCTCGCCTGGAGCTCCAGAAGGACATGCGCAAAGCCGAGGAGGAACTCTCGGAGCTGGAGGCAAAACTCAACGAAAACCTGCGCAGGAACATCGAACATATCCTTCCTGCTCTATGACATGATGATAACTATGCGTGCGTATGTCTGGACGGGGGAGCGGATGTTGGGGAGGGGAGAACGCGCTTGCTCATTTGCGCCACTGTACTTCCCTGCGTCAGGCGTAATGACTAGGGGGAGGCAGTGTGACTGTGTGTGAGAGAGATTAAGACGAGTGTCACATTCGTGCTGGTGTGTGTGGAGCCTCTTCGCTGATTAAGAGGGACGCAGCGTGACTCGGGCTGTCTTTTTCTGATTGCTTTGTTGAAGCATTTGGGCATAAAGTGTGTAATGAGATGAGGCTGATGCAGTGTTGAGGGGAGCTAGTAATGATTCTGTGCCCTTTGGTAAAGTGAAATGTGTGAGTGTGCATACATCTATGGTCCAGTGTTTTATATTAACAGTATTATGTATAATAACAAGTAGGACGTGTGTTTGTTCCTTCAGTATTTCAAAAGAAGTACCTAATATATTGGAAGGTAGAAAAAATAAGAGTTGTAGACAACAAGTAGTAAGTTTCTTGTTGCAGTGTTGAGGGGACTGTGGTAGCCTAGTGGTTAAGATACTGGACTCTGGTCCAGACGGTCCTGGGTTCAAATCCCTATTCACTGCTGGGTCTTTGAGCAAGACCCTTAACCCACAATTGCTTGGATTGTAAGACTGTACCCATTGTAAGTCGCTCTGGATAAGGGCGTCTGCTAAATGCTATAAATGTAAATGTTGAGCATCATCTTGACATCAACCCCTGACGGTGAATAGGGTAAACTCAATAAAGTGTATCATTAGTGGTCAGTATCATTAAGCTCAGTGTGCTAATGAATCACTTTGAGTGACTCTGAACGCCATTCGACTTGAGTTTACTCTCAACTTGGCAACTTGGGTGCTTTTTAAAATCCACTTCTCGTTCTCCCGCCCTCTCTCGTTCTTGCTGTCGTCTGAGCTATTCATGGAAACCCATTCAGGATCCCCACGGTGAGACGGTTGCATAGCCACGCTGTCTCACAGCTCCGTGCTGCTGTTCAGAGCTTAAGAGCACACTGCATAGCTATTTGTGGAACAGAGCAGCCGAATCTACGGCACAAAACATTCCTACCTTGGGAGTTAATTGTATTCATCTATAAATACAGCCTTGGTAAGTGCTAATGTATTGTTAGATAATGGTTCCAACATAATGGAGTTATTTAAGACGACTTCTCAAGGAAAACGAAAACTTTTTGACCCGCATAAATGTAAAACAACTTTTATAATTTGTCTTTTCAAGTAAATCGCCGGTGAAATGAGTGAACTTTTAACACGTAACTTTTAACACGAAGCCTCTTAACAACCTGTATTTAAATAGGTGACCCATCCTTCATCTTATAGATAGCCTAACTGTGCTGATATGGTGTAACGCACAAACAAACACACAGTGGTTCTGCGCACTAGGAGCTCTGTAGCACACGGCGTAGAGGTGTGTGATGGGTTTACAAAAGGCATTCGTCCTTGACGCCTGCGAACGCATCAATAACGAGATCGATCAGCTGATGAACCAGATGCAGCAGATCGAGACGCAGCAGAGGAAGTTCAAGGCGTCCAGGGACAGCATTCTGTCCGAGATGAAGATGCTCAAGGAGAAGAGGCAGCAGTCGGAGAAAACCTTCATGCCAAAGGTACAGCACACACACCGGCCAGTGACGCGTCGGGATGAATGAATACCTCGGTGATATTTATGATCATTGGGTTAGGATTGAGTTATGTGCTTCCTATTGTATGGGTAAGCATTGCCAGTAGGCTCTTTTGTGCCGGAGGAACTTTTTGATAGTTTTTAGGATTTGGGATTAGCATACTTCTTAGAACTTTGTGTGTAGGGTCTTTTGTAGCCTGTGACGCTTTTTTTCCTGGCCTTCAGCAACGCAGCCTGCAGAGCCTGGAGGCGAGCCTGCACGCCATGGAGAGCACGCGAGAGTCCCTGAAAGCTGAGCTCGGCACCGACCTGCTCTCCCAGCTCAGCCTGGAGGACCAGCGGCGCGTCGATGACCTGAACGATGAGATCAGGCAGCTGCAGCAGGTACGATCCACCTGTTTACCACATGCTACGTTCAAGATCGCGCCATAACGAGGACCTCCTTCATTATAGGACAACAGACAGCTGCTGAATGAGAGAATTAAGCTGGAGGGCATCATGACCCGAGTGGAAACGTACCTGAACGAGAACTTGCGCAAACGCCTTGACCAGGTGGAACAGGTGGGTGGCACTAAACTGGATTAGTCATCTAACTTGCTTAGAGTAGAAGCGATGTGATTCTACGTTTTGCACGTCACAGAACTAAACTGCCTGTGTGTGTGGTGTTCAGGAACTGAACGAGCTGAGGGAGACAGAGGGAGGAACCGTTCTCACAGCCACCACGTCAGAGCTGGACGGCATCAACAAACGTGTCAAAGATACTCTAGCCCGATCGGAGGGTGAGTATGAAATGTGACAGTACTGCCCGTTTTTGTGTACTGTTAACAAGTTGGTCAAGTTCCCGAAACGTTGTGGTGTTGCCTCCTCCAGATCTGGACACGCTGATCGATAAGACGGAGGCGGAGATAAAGGACCACATAAAGAGCATGGAGCGCTGGAAGAGCATTGAGAAGGAGCAGAATGAAGCCATTAACCACGACACAAAGGAGCTGGAGAAGATGACCAACAGGCAGGGCATGCTGCTGAAGAAGAAGGAGGAGTGCATGAAGAAGATCCGTGAGCTCGGCTCCCTTCCGCAGGAGGCCTTCGAGAAGTACCAGACTCTCACGCTCAAGCAGGTGCCGACTCCCAACCTGACAGCTTTTTTTTGTTTTTAACTTCGGCAGCATCTAAAGTTCCTGTCCGAACGTTGCAGATGTACTAAATGTAATACTTTGCATTGTGTTGAGCATTGTGCCTTATGCATGCGTGCAGCTCTTCCGTAAGCTGGAGCAGTGTAACACAGAGCTGAAGAAGTACAGCCACGTGAACAAGAAGGCTCTGGACCAGTTTGTGAACTTCTCAGAGCAGAAAGAGAAGCTGATAAAGAGGCAGGATGAGCTGGACAGGGGCTACAAGTCCATCATGGAGCTGATGAACGTCCTGGAGCTGCGTAAATACGAAGCCATCCAGCTCACCTTCAAACAGGTATGAAGAATGTGGCTGTCTTACCTAGTCAGCTTTTTAAAAAAAAAAAAAAATTCTGACTCACCCAACGAAATTATTAAGATACAATTGTTTTTGTTAATTGCCATTACGTAGTGAATCATCTGTTCAACTTAGAAAATAGAACTTCGGGTGTTGTCAGAAGAAGATACAAATGAATCTGAAGATAAAATAAATAAAATTCAGCTACTTTTTTCCATAGGGACTCGATGATGCACCTTTAAACAAAAGGAGGGTGCTTTAGAACAAAATACATTTTCCACTTTTTCCAATTTCTTTAAGCCTTATGGAGAAGGAAATGATTTCTATTACATGATTTCATAAATAATATCGACCCAGCTCTTTATAGAATGGGCATCTGTCTTAATCTGTCTTTGCAATTACCTTTCTAGTATCTAAATTCAATCCTCCAAATAAGAGTTTATTTAATTTTGCCTTTACAGAAGTTAAGTGGGAGCCCCAAGAAGGCTTTTCCCAGTTAAAAGTAATTTCTGTCTAAACATCATAACTAATTGTGCATAAATCTCACGCCAGGAAATGCAGGCAGTCCGCGAGTTACGACGCAGATTTGTTCCTATAGCATGGTGCAAGGTGATTTTCATCGTAACTCAATTCTTAATATTAAACAATGTATAAAAATAAAAACTGAAGAATTCCTTGCCTAATCCTGTGGTTACGTAACAGTAAATACGCAAACGTAACGCAAAGCACAGGACAACGCGAGAACAAAGTACTGTACACACTGATGCCACACACAGGCGGTCCTACACACTCGCCTTGGTGTGTTACTGAGCCGAACCGACGCCACAGCGAGGACGATGATAACTAGATCTGTATTTCCTCAAGGAACTACAACAGTGCTTGACATGTGGCAAAGGGAGAGATTATGGCGTGTGCGCCAATACTTTTGGCCTCGTGGGGGAGTGTGTCAGTACTTTTGGTCGCGTGAGGGGCCTTGTCCAAACACTGGCCATGTGTGGGGGCGTGTCCCAATACTTTTGGCTGTGAGTGGGGGTGTATCCTAATACTTTTTACATGTTTATGTAATAACAGGTCACTGAGTCTCACTGAGTGCTCTGTGGTGACATCATCGATTTCAGTTACAGTTTGAGTTTCAGTCTGAACATTCCATGAATGCATTTCTATGGGAGATTTAAAATTTTAAACTTAAATCTATTAAAAATGATAAATGGGGGTCGACTCCAGAAGTCATAGCAAACGGTTCGAGCCGTGTTAAACGCGGAAAAGTGTGGAAGAAGAACCGCCAACGAACTAGGGCTGCAACAACGAATCGATAAAATCGATAATAATCGCTTATTAAAAGTGTCGACAAGAAATTTCATTATCGATTTGTTGTGTCGCATGAGTTATATGTCCCTCCTCTTGTCATATCCGCTTACATTACTTCGTGAACGCTGGAAAAAAATACGAGCGATTGAACGGAGCTAGGCGGAACATTCAAAGTAAGTTAGCGTTAAGAATGGAATAAATTCTACAAATGAAACATGACCGACGCAGTGAAGAAGGTTCGGCTTAAGTCCTCAAAAGTGTCGGAGCACTTCACGCTTCACACAACTAAACAATGTGTAACATGCAAGCTTTGCAAAAGTGATCTGACCTGGCACGGGAGCACCCCGGTGCTGATACAGCCCTCGAAACTGAAACACGTTGGAGTCACCGATGAGGATGATTGGAGCTCAACAACAGCGTAAGTCACCACAATATCCCGAGTTTGTTCCGTTTTGAAGTGAGGAAACGTAACGGCGCCCTCACACTATGGGAACGGGCACAGCACGGGTGCTGCTGTTTTTGCTTGTTAGCTGGATAATGACAGTGGCGGAGTTAGCAGAGAGATATCCTATATTGGCCAGGCTAGCTAAGTCCTATTTATGCATTCCTGCTACTTCAACACTGTCTGAGCGTCTATTTTCTGTGGCAGGAAATATAGTCTCTAAAAAAAGAGCCAGCTTTTAGGCAGGAGCATGTTGACATGCTAACATTTTTGCATTGCAATGCAAAGTTCCTAAAGAAAGAGCGTGAATATGTTTGTATGTAGTGTTTGCATCAGAGATGCATTTATTCTTCTTTATTAAGATAAGATAAGATAAGATAAGATAGCCTTTTATTATCCCACAGGGGGAAATTATCTTGTTACGGCACCAAGAAGGAAGAAACAGAATAAATACAAGTATACACACTATTATTTAATTTGTTATTTTAATTTATTAATAAAATTTTATTTATTATTATTCAATTATCACTTAATTTACTCTGTTATTCAATGTTATATTTCTGAATAAAGACATGGAAATGTTGTTTT
Organism: Ancistrus triradiatus; assembly: GCA_025084515.1. NCBI lineage: Eukaryota > Metazoa > Chordata > Actinopteri > Siluriformes > Loricariidae > Ancistrus > Ancistrus triradiatus. Next base: position 29,192 of record JAJAGP010004019.1, on the reverse strand, counting down.
TTATTTTTTATTTTTTTAAATCCGATTCATCGATTAATTGAAAAAATACTCGCCCGATTAATCGATTATTAAAATAATCATTAGTTGCAGCCCTACAACGAACTTTAAGAAGAAGTATTGAGGTATAACTATACAGTGCTTTTTCTAGGGTTTTGAGCCTCGTACCTACGTGCCATAACTTCGGTTCCGCGTTTTATTTATTGGGAATAGCATTGCAAGGTCGGTTTGGCGCGAGTCGAGTGCGGCGTAACCCGGCGACCGCCTGTATTTACTTTTGTCCAAGCTCCAAAACAAATGGAAATGATCGGCTCCCACAGTTCCTCTTTGTTTACAGTCAGCTTGGCTTAACTCGCCTTAGCAGCTTTGAATTCTGGACGCTCGTCTCTCTCGCAGGTCTCCAAGAACTTCAGCGAGGTTTTCCAGAAGTTGGTTCCAGGAGGGAAGGCCACTTTGGTGATGAAGAAAGGAGATGCTGAAGGTGGCCAGTCTCAGGACGAGGGTGAGGGCGGAGCTGACAGCGAGAGGGGCTCCGCTTCACAGAGCAGTGTGCCCAGCGTCGACCAGTTCACCGGCGTGGGCATCCGGGTACGATATGAAGAGTTTCGAATAAAAAGACGATGAATGATTTAGCCATTATCACCACGGCATCTCTCTCGTTGCAGGTGTCATTCACAGGTAAGCAGGGGGAGATGAGGGAGATGCAGCAGCTGTCTGGAGGTCAGAAGTCTCTGGTGGCGCTCGCACTCATCTTTGCTATTCAGAAGTGCGACCCTGCTCCTTTCTACCTGTTTGATGAGATCGACCAGGCTCTGGACGCCCAGCACAGGAAGGCTGTGTCCGGTGAGTCTTTACCTGTGCCATAGCTTCGTAAGAACATGATTGTGAGTCAAGTAGTGACGATAAACTTGTACCTACACACAGTTATGTTAGGAAACCAGATCATCTTATTGAAGCTTTTTACTTCTTAGGCCTGCTCTCTTCACACACATTTTGTGTAGCTAAACTGTTGCAACGTGAAAGTAGTTGACATAATTACACTCACCCTGTTTACTCGGAATTTCCTTCTTAGGTTTCTTATCACTACAATGCTTTCTTCACACTCTCTCACTCCCTCAGATGCCCCTGTCCAGCACTAAGCACTTCTGCTTGGCGAGTGCTGAGCAGTATTGCGTGTGTGCTTCTCTCGCCCCCTCACAGATGCCTAATCTCACTCGCTACTCATAATTTTTGATCTTTCGTTCTGGGCTTAAAGGGATGACTTCACTCGCATGAGTTTTGACTCTCGGCCGAGGCTGTAGTTTTGAGAAAGTGCCGCGCACCGGAATGTGCGTCGATACAGAGATTCTGTGTTCTGGTATGCTAATTATCTTCCCCATTTTATCTGCCATTTGGACTGGCATGAAATATATTGGCTGGGCAATCACACGTCACACTTTAAAGCAGTGGATCTCAAATGTTTTCTGCAGCGCCCCCCTTTTGTAGATGAGAATATTTTTGACCCTCCCAGTCCCACAGATGTCTTTTGAGTCCAAAGCTGATTTGTAATTTATGTTAAATGTTGTAATTCATACAAATTGCAGAACTTCTGAACAAAACACAATACAGTGACAAATATTTAGAGGAAATATTACAGTGACATGAATTATGTAGTTTAAATTTTGACTGTGTAACAGCATTCATGCCCTCCACTTTGAGAAGCAGTGCTTTAGAGAGTTCTATTTTGGTCTCATCCATCCACAAAACATTCTTCCAATAGCCTTCTGGCTCGTCCACGTGATCTTTAGCAAACTGCAGAAGAGCAGCAATGTTCTTTTTGGAGAGCAGTGGCTTTCTCCTTGCAGCCCTGCCATGCACACCATTGTTGTTCAGTGTTCTTCTGATGGTGGACTCATGAACATTAACATTAGCCAATGTGAGAGAGGCCTTCAGTTGCTTAGAAGTTACCCTGGGGTCCTTTGTGACCTTTCCAACTATTACACGCCTTGCTCTTTGAGTGATTTTTGTTGGTCGACCACTCCTGGGGAGGGTAACAATGGTCTTGAATTTCCTCCATGTGTACACAATCTGTCTGACTGTGGATTGGTGGAGTCCAAACTCTTTTCTAGCCCAATGAGCATCAACAACTTTTTTTTTTTTTCCTCCCCCCTTGAGGGCCTCTGAAATCTCCTTTATTTGTGCGATGATACACTTCCACAAACATGTTGTGAAGAGCAGACTTTGATAGATCCATGTTCTTTAAATAAAACAGGGTGCCCACTCACACCTGATTGTCATCCCATTGATTGAAAACACCTGACTAATTTCACCTTCAAATTAACTGTTAATCCTAGAGGTTCACAAACTTTTGCCACTCACTAATATGTAATATTGGATCATTTTTCTCAATACATAAATAACCAAGTATAATATTTTTGTCTCATTTGTTTAACTGGGTTCACTTTATCTACTTTTAGGACTTAAGGGAAAATCTGATGATGTTTTAGGTCATATTTATATATATATATATATATATATATTGTGTGTGTGTGTGTGTGTGTGTGTGTGTGTATATTCATTTAACAATATTACAGACAGTATTTTGGATCTATGATCGGTATATAGTGTTGAACATCTAAAACTCTTAACACTTATGTACGGCTATTCATGTAAATAACTGTTGTTTTTTTTGTTGTTTTTTTAAATCAGTAAATCAATTAAAATTAGAAGTAATTTTTTGCCACGTCTTCATAGAAATGGTACCCTGTTCAGACTGTGCACTTGTTCTGATTGGCCAACGGGCAGTTTCTAAGTAGTTCTAGAGCTGAACTCCAAACCTCTTTAACCTGGAGGGAGTCTGGGGTCACAGGGGGTGCTTTGTCTTGTGCACTTGTTAAACAAAGTTAGAACAACACACTTATTGGAAAAAATATGTATATAAAAATGTACATTTTTCTATTTTTGCTAAATGTGTAGCTCTCTTGAAAAAAAGATTGGCTAACCAAAGTCCTATGGCACTGGAATCAGAGCACTATTGATGGTGTTTATGAATGACATCCGTTACTGTTACTATTTTAGCCTGTTGATGTTTGGGACGCAGCACTCTCCATGCATCTAAAAGGGGGGCTCAAGGCACGTTTTTTGATTCCTTTCTTTATCGTTGCAGACATGATTGTGGAGCTGGCCGGCCACGCCCAGTTCATCACCACTACATTTAGGCCTGAGCTGCTCGAGTCGGCCGACAAGTTCTACGGAGTCAAATTCAGAAACAAGGTACGGTTTCTGTATTTAGGAAGGTACTGGTTACAATAATTCTATCCTGCTTTTCCACCAGAGTTCCACCCTAACACGATGTGCTAAAGTTGACAAGATGAAAGTTGTTCTTTGTAACACTCTCTCCGTGTCTCTCTCATATTAGGTGAGTCACATTGATGTGATCTCCGCAGAGCAGGCCAAGGACTTTGTGGAGGATGATACCACTCACGGCTAAGTGATGAAGACTCTTCATCCTCCTCCTCCCCCCTCTCTGTCTTTCCTTCTCTGTTCTCGTTCCTATGCTTCGTTCTGCCGAGCTTTGAATGAATGACCTTTCCTGTTTGAGTGGTCGTCATCTTCTGGAAAAGCTCTTATTTGTTAAATGGGGAATCGCTGAAGAGCATGTTCGTCTTTTTTACTTATTTTCGAGTATCGTTCTGATGTCTTTTCAACCCAGATACTCTGGATAAGCCGTAGATCGCTTAACGTTACTTAAAACAGCCATGAGTGCGTGAGGCTCTTCAGCTTGTTTGGTTTTTAAACACAGTTAAACAGTGAAATGCCTTTTCTCGTTTTGTAGCCTCTTTTTGTCATTATTTAGAATTTTAGACGTTTCCAATTCGTCTTTTATCTAATCAGCCAGTTTAATGTTCTCACCTGTTACTCGGAAATAAAAATGTCCAGACATGTCTAAAGATGCATCCTGTTTTGTTTTTTCACCGCTAGGTGTCGTTGTTACCTGATGTAATGCATTATGCTTCCCTATGCAGTTCTCTTACACTGAATCACGACTGCTTTGTAATCTTCGATCGCACTTTCGTCCAAAATACAAAGTCTTGAGCACCTGCTCTGCGTCACCACATGCACGAGAGGACATGGGGGCCCAATAGGAGAGGCCAAGGAGATGGACGAGGATGGTCTAATGCAAAGACAGGTTTTGAGTGTAAGATGTCCAGTATTGGAGAAGACAGAGCCGCCGGCACCTGGATGGACACAGGATCCGGAACAGGGATGGGCCACAAGGGCAGGGTGCAGGGATGGAAGAGGAGGGTCTGGCGCATTTTGAGGGCAAGGAGGGTCTGGTGATTGATAGATCAGGGATGTTTGTTTATGATGATATGTTCTAACTGCCTGAGGTAGAGGGCCCACTCGGGGTTGAGAGCTGGGTTATTAGAAAATTAGAAATTAGAAAAAGAATTGTTCTGAGTTTAAATTGGAGAGAGATAAATCCTGGTAGCCGTGTCGCTCAGTCTAAACAGACACGATGCTATCTATTTAGCAAAGCAGATCAAAGAAAACACGGCAGAACAACATTCACACCTTTCTGTAATCACAGATCGTGATTTTGATATCTTTATACAGGATCAGTGAAAGATGAGTCTGAGCCTAAACTGCCATCCAGCTGACACATGGTCACCAGCACAGTTGTAAATCTTCCCCTTTTTACAGTCACCGTCAGTACAAATAAATCTGTCATCCAACAGGTGCTAAGAGGACCGCGTGACCGAGGACTCCCGCTGAGCGCCCTTGCTCTGTGGGCTTCTTGGTCAATGTTAAGGTGCCGAGAAATGGTGACGGTTTAATGAGTCGCCTGCTGAGGGAACAGATGCGTTCTGCGGTCAGGCTGAATAAGGTTTAGCAACTCGGCAGGTTTGGTATTGCCTGAAAAGATCTGTTTTTGTTAAAATGATGCCATTGTAGAGCAGAATTAACTGACAACCATAGTGCCTAATCTATGAATTATACTGAATTTGCTACTTGATGTGGAAACGGAATCATATAAGCCATATTGTATTAAATTGTTTTTTAAACCTAAAGCTATATAAAGTACTTGAATTGGTTTGTAAATGTTAAAACTGCCAGATAAAAAAAAAACAAAACAAGTAATTGTGGAGATTAGTGGTCATCTGACTTGTTGGTACAGTATCAAGCAATTACGTTGGTTTCATGTGCAAAGATAAGGTGATCATGGATTAAAGATCTTCTGTCAACATAATTTATTTAATAGTTTTATGTTAGTGAGTTGTTTACACTAATAAATTAATATTAATGATTTCCTTCTGAAAAAGGACTAGAAGTTGATTAAAATCAGTTTGGTTGATGTTGTTGGCTACAAAAAGTATAAAAGTACTTTCACATTAATGTACTTTTAGGTCAGTGGTTTTAGATGATACATTCAGTTTGAGTATTACCTATGGTTATAATGTTAGTCCTGTCAGTTGATCTAAAGATAAAATACGTTTTAGATTGAAATTACTGGTTTAAATTATACAGATATATTTTTAAAGAAAATATTAGAAGATAATCATCTTCAGATTAACATAAGCGCTTATGAAGATGCCAGTTTTAGATTAATACCAGCGACTCTGAAGAGATTAAAATAAGATTTAGTTAATATTCAGTTGTGTTGTTTGTATTTGTGGCGGGAATTGTCAGAGAAAGTTCCGGATCTCTGGTGTAGAGACCCAGTTTGTATCTTAAACCGCGAACCACCTTCTCATATGTTTTGCACTAATAGGTAGGATAAACAGTGTAAGCTATTGCACTGTTCTCACACTATTTAGGGCGAAATATGCAGATTGGGACGCAGCCTTTTTGCCTCGGAGAAGACGCGGTGAAATAAAGTGAGGTATTACATTTGTTACTATTATTTATTGATATTTCGACATTTTTTGAGCAGACTATTTTATAAGATTATATTTTGTATGACTGTTTAAAGTTGTATTGGTTGAGAAGCTACGAAATTAGAAATGAATTGAGAGCTGAGGGACAAGGTCTTCAGAGCATTAGCTACATCTTTCACCAACGTCTATGACTACTGAAATTAATTCTACACGGACTGGCTCAGTTATTTGTAGTTATTTATGTATTCAGGTAAGTGAAACGTACTGGTAAACATGGATGCCCACTACTGAAGTATGCTGGCATAGCTGTTGGTTTTCAGTTCTGTTGAAGGTCTGTGCATTGCTGTTAAGATCCAGTGGGGGAATAAAAGTATTTAGTCAGCTACTGATTGTGAAAGATCTCCCACTTAGAAATATGAGAGAGGTCTGTAATTTTCATCATAGGTACACTTCAACTATGAGCGACAAAATGAGAAGAAAAAAAATCCAGGAAATAACATTGTAGGATTTTTAAATTATTTAATTGTAAATTATGGTGGAAAATAAGTATTTGGTCAATCTCAGCTCTGCTTTTTTATTCCGAGTCTTTTAGGACCCTGGTTTTGCTTATGTTGTTGGATTGGATTTCTTTGTCTACTAAAGTGAGGCATGTGTAAATATATACAGCCATACTGTCCTTCCTCAACAGCTTTAGCACATGTACCTTTATTAGAGGGGAGCTGCAGCTATAGGTGTTAACTCCTTTTGAGCACCTGGGGAAATCCTTTCTAAACCTGTGGAGGTGTGACATTGCCGCCAATTCCGTCATTAGACGTTGGTCTCAAATCTGCTGTGAAGTGTGTTAAACCTGCCTGTGAGAGAGCAAAGTGTGTTTGAGAGGCTCTTCCTTTGAACTTACAGAAGTATAGAAGTCCAGAATTTGTACAGAAGTCAAGGTTGATCATGTAGAGTCTGTTCTTAGACAAAGCACAAAAAACAAGAACTGACCTTTATACAATAGCCACTGGTTGAGTTCTAAAGGTTCCTGTTATAAAAGGTCTTTGGTACCTGATCAAACCAAGCAGAACACACAACCCCAGGTCTGGCCTGTGCTAGACTTTCCTGGTCTGTGTCACCATGTCTTTCCTCCATCAGAACTTCTGAGGCTGGATATTAACTTTGGTGGTTCAGGACGGCGAACGACTGCTCTGCCGGTGAGATGGCTCGCTTCCTACCCTGCCTCTGGTGACATGAGTTTCAAGTTGCATTTCTCACGGTCCTGCCCTGTTTCTCCGGGTACCGTCCTGGGCCATTTCATCTGGGTTCTGCCATGGATCTTATTAGTTTCTTCCTGTCCAGTGATTTCCTCTGGGATAAAGGGTGTGTGCAGATTGGGGTGCCCCCTGCCTTTTTGCTGACAGTGTACTTTTTCTTTTATTGTCATTCAGTTTGACAATACAGTCATCACTCTATCTGCAGGTTCCACATCTGCGGATTCAACAATCCACTGATCACAAATGTTAGAAGAAAAAAAAAGACAGAAAATTAATAGAATTGACTCATCCTCAGTCTCTGTCTCTTTCTGAATGGCCTCTTGCTTGTTCAAATGTACAGAATTATTCTGTTTATTCCCTAAAAACTACAGTATAGCAACTACATTGTATTCCTCTGGTTGCCTTGAGCAAACTTATCCGCTGAACACATGAGAGCCTCCAGTGACACTCTGTGTATTTAAACTAGTGTTGGCACTTACACACGGTATCGGTATCGGTAATGGAGAGCACCGACACCAGTGCACATCTTCCCCTTCCTCATGGAATTGTAAGGGTCTAGCTAACATTTTTTTTCACAATTGAGTTATTCCTTTATACTTATTCTGTGACAAATCCTTAACGTTACGTGAGGTGTTTTAAGTTTTATGCATTTTGCACTCTTTATCTGCGGTTCTATCTCCGCAGAAGAGAGACAATGGGCACTTCGAATACACAAGTGGACCAATCAGATTCCTTCTCCTTTCCCATGTCACTCAATGCTCAATGAGTCGGGGTAATAGTGTTCATTTAAAAAATGGGTAGTAGAAAGTGTGTACTTTTATTGTTTTAAAGTATAATTAAGATTAAATGCGGCAAAAGGCCGGAATAACCCTAGACAGGACCGAATCCTTCATAAGGCTTATTTCTTACGTTTTGTGATATTGAGCCTGAAAGATAATTAAATAGTATACATTTGGAATGATATCTTATTTACAACAATCATTGATTTCCTTCATTCAGTCATCTTTTGTTATTTTTCTGCATTAGAGTCAACATTTCTGATATAAAATCAAACCTAATACAGTACTTCCTTTATTCTGACCTGCTACACTTATTTGCTGGAGCAGCTTATTACAGGACCTGAGTGCAGTCTCCTACCTAAAATTGACCTCTGCACTGGACAAAATATTTAGCAATGACCTTTTACACCTAACTTGCAAGGTTTTTTTGAATAAGAAAATGATGGTTGGGTAAAACAAGAAATGCCATAAAAACGAAATAATAAAAATCCCATAGAAGAACATGACATTTTGTTTTCTGGTGCATGTATCAACTGTCCAAGGAAATGGGGAGTGCGGAAAGGAGGTAAAGAAGAGAGTACAGGCAGGATGGAGTGGGTGGAGAAGAGTGTCAGGAGTGCTGTGTGACAAAAGGGTCGCAGCAAAATTGAAAGGAAAGATTTATAAGAGAGTAGTGAGACCAGCCTTGTTGTATGGCTTAGAGACAGTGGCACTGACAAAGAGACAAGAAGCAGAGCTGGAGGTGGCAGAGCTTAAGATGTTGAGGTTCTCTTTAGGAGTGTCTAGGGTGGACAGGATTAGGAATGAGATCATCAGAGGGACAGCACAGGTTGGAAAATTGGGAGACAAAATTCGACAGGGACGACTGAGATGGTTTGGACATGTGCAGAGGAGGGATAGTGGATATATTGGTAGGAGGATGTTGGCGATGGAGCTGCCAGGCAAGAGACGGAGAGGAAGACCAAAGAGGAGTTATTTGGTTGTGGTGAATGAAGATATGCAGGGAGTTGGGGTGACAGTAAAGGACGTGGAGGACAGGGTGAGGTGGAAACGTTTAACTCGCTGTGGTGACCCCTGATAAAGGGAGAAGCCGAAAGAAGAAGAAGAAGTAGAAAATCTGTCACGGCACTAATTTCATATTTCAAATCGAAGTTAGTTCCCTGAAAACCGTTGCTTCTTTTTATGTTTTGCCAGATAGAACCTTATAAGTCCAAGGAGAAAGTGAGTTCTTAAGATTAGAAGGTTCTTCATTTGACCTTTTCCCTAAAAAACTCATTTAACATTTACAGATTTGGTAGGGTTTTGATATTGCACATTTACAATACATTTAGGGTACTTGAGAGACTTGTTCCACACATCAGTTTTGCTATTTAGAATGCAAAATCTTTGAAGCTCAATATCTCCAAACTACTCAGAACGCAGATAGAACCTCATAATTCCAAGGTGGGGCGACATGCGCACCACTAGATGAAGCTTAACTCGAGCTGTCTGCAGGGTGTTGTTATTTCTCGCTTGAGATTATTTCTCACCAGTGTTTTGAGGGGTGGCTGAAATGTAAATATAACTAACAATTAAAAAGCTTCGTAAGATTATGCTTCCCTATTTGTGCTCGTTACTGCATTGTAACAAATTTATTTTTTCATGACTCTATTTTTTCACAGCTCTTTTCGTAGCTGTGGTAGCCTAGCGGTAAAGGGACTGGACTATGGACCAAATGGTCCAGGGTTCAAATCCCACCTCTGCCAAGCTGCCACTGTTGGGTCCTTGAGCAAGGCCCTTAACCCACAATTGCTTGGACTGTAAGACTGTATCAGTTGTAAGTCGCTCTGGATAAGGGCGTCTGCTAAATGCTGTAAATGTAAATCTAAAACTTTTCAAACTCAAACAGTAAATACTATTATTTCAAGCTTATCATATCTTCTTTGGGATACAGAACACTGGTTTTACCAAAATAAGGGCAATCTATAAAAAGTGGAATGCTATAAATATCAGGATTTATAGGCACCTGTTGAGTACTTATGTTAGATAAGAGTTGGTATCGGCATCGGTACTCGGTATCGGCTGATACTTGAATTTTAGATATCAGTATCGGTATCGGTGCATCTCTAATTTAAACTATGATTAAGTAACTCTGTTTATTTCTTATGTACATCATCTACACTGCCCTAGGTCTCTTTTTGAGCCTTGGTGAGGCCACTGTTGGCCTAGGCTTGCTCAGGTAGGACTGAGACCGTGATCCATTGTAAAAAGTGCTATATAAATAACTTACTTAACTGTACTTTGACTATTAGGTATTTTAATGAGTCAAGCAAAGTACAAGTATATGGGTGTGTGTACTTTCTATGCAAATACTACACCATTTCATGTGAGGGACTTGAGCACCTGTGGATTTTATTTGTGTCAGCTCCAGGAACCGATCCCATGTGGATTCCGCAGGGGTCATTGAAATATATTGTGGTTTTTATATGGTGAAGGTATCATACAGCTAGTACTGTATCCACTAAATGAATATGAAATGACCAATGTGTTGCCTTGTACCTACACTCAAAGGCCATGTTATCATATACACATATAGGTGCAGTTTGTATGGAGGTCCTGTTGGTAATCATACAAGGTGCACACAATTCAAAAGTAATTCAGCATGGATGACTTTCTTCGGTGTGTCACTGGATATGTTTGATCCTGGACTTGTAAACCCCTCATGTTATTCTAACCAGTGACAAAAAGGGGATTTACAAGCGGTTGCAAGTCCGAGTCTCGTTTTATGAGGTCATGAGAAGCCTAAAAAATCTAAAGGCTTCTATTTGCTGCCTTTGAGGACAGACACTTGAGGTCAATGTATGCCAATTTGAAAATCATGAATCATGTGATAACATTGTAAATGATAGCTTTTTTTTTTTTGGTAATTATTATTATTATTTTTATTATTGTTATAGCAAAGTGTATGTAATGTATGTACAAAAACAAAAATCTGCAGCTGTTTGACCTTGACGCCATTGGCTACAGTTGTTCCATGTTGTGTATTTAGCATTAAGCTTAAGCGTCTGTTTGCGCCTGCAGTTTTCGATGTGATGACTGAAAGGACATTCTGTGCATTTTCTAATCATTGCTAGACTACTGAAAATCTTAGCAGGTGTGCGGTTATACCCAGTGATTTACGTTGAACTTGTACTGAATGACATTCCCAGCTGTGCCCAGACCATATTCCAGAAAACACTCTAGCGCAGTGAGGCACCGACCTTAACCGGATCTAATGATGTTAAGTGTTAATGTGAAAAAGAATGATACACACAGACCAGTGTGTTAAGGGGTACATTTTTTTTTACTGTATGAGATTAAGCAGACTGCACAAACGCATAGCAAGTGAAAACACGGGTCATAGATATGGACCAAAAATGGACAGACACTGTGTTGTAGCAAATGTAGCTGTATGTTGGATATTTGCTAATTAAATAGCTTTTTGGCAAATGTATTCTAAAATTCATCCCTAGGCGGTACGATGTGGGGGCACACATGATCGGTGTCACGTGATAAAACCGACCAAGCCCCATGCCGAGGAGTTCTGATAATCAGGAGACTTTAGCAAAGTGGAATCTAAGCAGATCGCATCCGAACTTTTAAGGGCTCCAGGAACTTGACTATACATTTTTTGATTTGAAACTCTATAATTGACAGATCTCCTTAGGATTGGGAACCAGTCAAGTCAGATCTATTGATATAGCGCTTTTTACAATGGAGCATTGTCTCAGAGCAACTTTACAAGTTTAGATTATCTCCTAATAACTACGTCCAATCCCAAATTGAGCAAGCCTAGGGCGACAGTGGCAAGGAAAAACTCCCTAAGTGTTATAGGAAGAAACCTTTGGGAGGACCAAGACTCAAAAAGGGACCCAACCTCCTTGGGCGGCGTAGATGATAAATCTAAGAGCGAAACTAAAGTCATGGAGTCAAAGTTTGAATAAAATGTGAAGTATGCACATCGGCATTAAGTGGCCTGGGTATGATGGGGCTGGAGCTGATGACGGAAGCAGCTTGAGTGGAGCTACAGCGGATGAACATCATGTGTGGGGCTGGAACTGCCAGAACACAGCTCGGCACCAGTGCTCTACCTACTGAACCACCCGGTTTTGTGTCCTGCCTCTGGCAAGGTGAGTCTGTCAATCGGTTGTTTTCGAGATCTGGCACCATCACCATCATGTCCAGCTTATTGTTGCATTTGTTTCCTTCATGTCTCTCCTACTTATAAAATGTTGATATGGCATCTTAACTTTGGTCTACTTGTGTTGCAGTGATGACACACTCTAACTGGCCTTTGTATTAGGGTGGCCCAGCGGTTAAGGTACTGGACTATGGACCAAAAGGTCCAGGGTTCAAATCCCACCTCAGCCAAGCTGCCAATGTTGGGTCCTTGAGCAAGAACCTTAACCCACAATTGCTTGGATTGTAAGTGTATCAATTGTAAGTCGCTCTGGATAAGGGCGTCTGCTTAATACTGTAAATGTAAATATATTAGGTACACCTTGCTAGCACTGTTAGATCCACTTTTGCCTTCAGAATCACCTTAATTCCTTGTGACATAGATTCAGTAAGGTTCTGGAAACATTCCTCAGTGATTTTGGACCATATTGACATGATAGCATCACACACTTGCTGCAGATTTGTCGGCTGCACATTTATGATGCAAATCTCCTGTTCCACCACATCCCAAAGGCGCTCTGTTGGGTTGAGATCTGGTGACTGTGGTGGCCGTTTGAGTGCAGTGAAGTCATTGTCATGTTCAAGGAGCCAGTTTGAGCTTTGTAAGATATCATGCTATCTTGCTGGAAGTAGCCATCAGAAGATGGCACACTGTGGTCATAAAGGAATGGACATGGTCAGCAACAATACTCAGGTAGGCTTACACTATCACCACCACCCTGAGTCGTTGATTCATGGCTGAATGGATCCATGCATTCATGTTTATGCCATATTCTGACCTTACCATCTGAATGTCGCAGCAGAACTTGGGACTCGCCTGATCAGGTAACGGTTTTTCTTAGTCCAGAATTGTGTTGTCCAGTTTTAATATTAAATTTAAATATATCTAAATATATTGAGTGCATTATACTTACAATTAGTGACAAATATTGAGAAAAGGATTCAATGATCCTTAAAATAATTTGCAATTTTTAAAGCAGAAATGTAATGTTTAATTTATAACCTGTGAATATTTTTTACAGCTTTGCTTGCTGTGCATTTCTTAAAATGTTACAGTATTTATGTTAGATCAGTCCTCTAAACAACAAATTCTTTTGGCAGCTTCTCACCCAGAGTAGCTGAACGCTTAAGCTGAATGCCATGTTGACGCAGATTTCCATTTGTTGCTGTACCTTTGGTCCAGCAAACACCAGACACCAAGTGTGTTTGTTCACCTACTTTGGGTCTAAAGCGCTTTAGTTTATCTGCAAGCTATTTGAAAGCATTCCAGGAAAAAGTCTTGTGCCTCTATGGAATGTGCTTATGTAAAATCTGTAAACCAAAAACTGAAAGTATGTCCAGTATGATTTTTGGATTTGAAGTTGTGGTGTTTTCATGACAGGGCTCACAGCACCTCCCTTCTCTTGTGCCAAAAATACACATGGATTGTGGTTTGGAGACACTCATGCTGTGCTTGTCAGGAATTTATCAGATGTTCTCTGACTTTTGCCATCAGTCATGCTAAACAGGCTGTGTGATGATACACGGAGTGATATAGTGAATTTGGCCCCCAGGTTTGGGAACACGAACGGATTCTTTCAAGCCACTTCACACATTTACACCTTAACACAAGTATTTGGGATATGTATTTGTTGATGCAGGTACTACACGTGGAAAATCTTTTGCTCTATGGCGTAAAATCTAATGCTACCGGTCTTAACGCAGCTTAGGTTTGGAATCTCAGTGCGACGTCATGTGTGAAGAAGGTAGGTGCCGGTAATTGTTTATATGGTTTACCACAGTATTTCACAGTACAGTTTTTGCATTTATTAATTTGATTTATTAAATGATTTACTTTAAATTCATTTATTAATTTAACCCTACTTGATCTAATATACTGATCTGGCTCTATCCTGGAGAACCATAGATGCCATCCGTGGCTGTTTGATGGTCGATCTGCATGTCTCGATGGGACTTGAACTTGGGTGGTGGATTAACATGTTAATATTTTCCTGGTGTGAAGTGTTTACATTGTACATACAGCAATCGCCACCTATGTAGGATGCATGACATGAAGTGTAATGTGGCAACTCTGTGTCAAATGACACAGCCCCCACCCCAAGGAGTACGGAGACTCAGGAGTTTCTAGTGAGAAGTTACACTTACCTGATATAAACAGTCTTGGAATCAAGTGCCAGTGGGGAAACCTTAACCAAGGGGCTGGGTGACCAGGATAGCTCAGCACCCTGAGCTGTGATCCCGTCCATTAGGGTCCTAGTTACAATCCATCCCACCTTGTATACGGGTCAGATGTACTTCTGCAGTGCCCATTTCATGAGTTTCCTCACATGAACAAAAACAGTTAATGGCCAATGCTTAAAATCTTTGTGATGAGATTATATGTCCTTTCCTTACTTCCAGTATCTAAATGGAGCACAGAACCTATTACAGAACCTGCCGCTAGATGTTGCATGTGTAAAACTACAGCATGCCTGAACTGTTGGTCTAGAATTGCAGCTGGAACTCCTGCTATGCACATGACTGCATCTCAGTAGAACCATTCGATGAACAGCTCAGTAAAGTTTATTTAAAATAAAATCTTAATGTGTTTGATTCACAGCTCGTATCATATTGAAACCCTCATATCGTAAAAAATATTACTATGTGTATTGTGACACCCCTAGTATATATTAAACTCCTCGGTTTATGATAAATTCAACTTGGGTTTGTCGGAACGTACCTCCGGAGTAAATTGGGGGACTGCCTGAATAAACATGGTTGGTTTTATAAGATATGCTTATAATTAGCCTGCGGACTGTACCTGAGCTGAGAGGCATATACCAGTTCTGACTTTGATCTACCTCATTGTTCATACAAAGAAGGCTATTCTAGGCCACAAACAGCATGTAGTGCAAGTACGACAAATATACATGTAAATCTGTTACGTATTTAACGTAACACATATTGTCGTAAACTGAGGAATATATACTGAATATATCATAACCTGCCCTACCTTAAACATGTTTAAAACACTTACATTAACCTAAAGTTGGGCAAAATCATTAACACAAAGCTTATGCTATAATAAAGTGTTGAGTGTGTCATGTAAATGAGTAAATATTCTACTGAAAGTGAAAAACACAAACAAAATGGTTAGTCCATTGGTGCAGTTCATTGACTGGGCATCTGGGCAGCTGCCGGACACCCAGTATCTACGGGAGAGTCGCAAAAATCGCAATTCAAAAAATTCAGATTATGGTTTCTGCTGAGTGTGTGTATTCATGTGTATTATCGAAAAATTGAGAGTACCTGTAAATGTATAATTATAGTATGTTATTGTAATTGGTGTATATTTGGACAGACAAGGAGGTTTAATGGTAAAATTAACAAACGACTTAACCTGGCGTTCTTTACAGACTACTTAAATTGTTTTCAGTTGTGTAAGTGTCATCTGAACTCATCAGTGTGGATGGAAGGCCATAAGACAATACAAACAGTTGTTTACTAATAGGTCTGTATTCTTATTAGGCTGAGAGCATAGTGTAAAGTGGAATGGCAGACAGAGCTTTAGTGTTGTTGTTGTGCCGCCAAGCACCGGATTTAGCAGTATTATTTAAGGGGGCAGCCTTCATAACACTGGATGTGAACCAGAGGTGGAATATACAGCAATCTTCTTTTCGCTTTCTAATCTGGCCGTATGATCAGGAAAGGACTTGGAAACTCTTTCTACGATGTCCCGACTCTTCGGACGGCTGCCACTGAGCGTCAGCGATTTAGAATTGCACCCAACACTCTTGGTGGCTTGGTAATCGTCATGTCTGAATCATTCTGCTAGGAGACTGAGGGAGTAGTGGTATAAGAGGAGGGGTAGAAAAGGAGGGGTGGAAGAGGACTGGTAGGAGAGGAGGAGTAGGAGCGGGGGCTCGACCCCCTGTCCTGTCCTGAGATCCCAATTGGCCAAAGTGCTTTCAACTCCTGTTTCCTGTCGTATCCTCAGAGCCGTCGTTCCACTTTCCCACTTTGCCTCTCTTCCCTTTGAAGGCTCAGCACCAGCTGTCCCGTTTTAACCTGGCGGACTTTTTTTTGTGGAACTCGAAGACCAGAAGGCAGAGAAAGTTAGAACGTCCACATTCAGTGAGCAGCTGAGGCAGACTTCAGCCGGGGGAAGCTGACGGGAGCCTGTTCCGCTTGGCCTCTGAACAGGGAGGCTTCTCCTCACGGTTTTGCTGAGTTTCCAATTGTACAGGTGGAACGTGCTTTCTTAGTATGCAACAGGCTTGGGACAAGACCGTGTTTGAGAATGGGCAATCTAAACAGCCAGCACCAGGCCCGATGGACTCTTCGTTTGAGCACCTTCAGAGGTGCGTATAAAATGCTGTGTAAGGTTTCTATATGTGACATCAAGTGTCCTTTTGAAATCTGTTGATGCTGGTCTTTTTGAGCCTGTGAAACATGTGCGTGGTATCTGGTGGCAGATCAGAAACATGATGGATGCGTGCAGCCGAATAACCAATTTCACAGTGTCTGCCCTTATGTATCTACTTCCACTTATGGTTGTCTAATTCTGCTTCATGCTCTTCATGCGCAATTGAAAAAGGACTTTTTGTCTTTATTTGGAAATGCTATATTACTACCTCTCTGAAAGGGAAATGTTGTTTTTTAAACAGTTAACTGTAAAACGGGAAAGCAGTCTTAGTGTAGAACATTAATATTTAATTAAAGTCAAATTCACTGAAAATATCTGATAGAACAAACTTGGAATTCTTCCTCTATTTCCAATTATTTAATTACATGAATTATCACAGGTGCTTTCTTGAAAAGCATTATGTGTTATAAACATAAAAACACAACTTAAACAACATATTGCAATACTTGAATGTGTTTCACCTTTATTTCTCGCATATTTAGGAATATTTTTATTAACTAAAACTAGACATTACTCCTGGAAACTGTTTTATTAAATAAATATTTTTCTATGCTGCAGAAGAATACCACAGCTCAGTTTTAGATCCAAATCTAAGTCCTTCAGAACTGAGCAAAGTTAAAAGTGAATACGCAGAATAATTTACAATACAGAATATAATTTTGAAGAACCATCTCCAATCATCTCCATGTGTTCTTTTTCATCTGAGAAACGCCTGTTTGTGTTAAATGTGTGGTATTGTTTATACATTAACAGTGCAAGTTTAAATCTGTGTGGGTAATAGAAAAGTCTGCAGCCACCTAGAAAATGGAAATTTGAAAATTGTAAATGAAACACAAAATATCAGCCACTTATATCTTTTTGACATGGACATCAATTAATTAGTTCATTAGTAATTACTTTCAGCGTCCTCTCATAACAACTAAGGTCCCTGGAATAACTGGAAAGCAATTCCTAATGCAAAGTCCAAAATTGCACAGTACTGTGGACTTGTGTATCATTAGAAGGGAAACATGCACAATTAATTTTTAGGTCTGAGATTAAACCTTGTCTGCCTTTTTTTTGAGTAAGCTTATTATTAAGTAGATTTAAGAGCAGTGGTAAGACCCTTTTATAAATTTAGTGAAAGCCATAGACCAATCAACAGCAAGTGCACATAATGGTGTAAGTGCATAAATAAAAACTGTTCGGACTCCCTAATAATCCCTGCATGAACCTCCCCCTGTTTTACGTATTTATTTAATTTGTTTTGTATTATTGCATGCTAATTCTACGTATCCCTTTGTATGCTGTAAAGCTGCAGTGCTGTACCTTTTAAAGAATTTTAGCTGAATCTAGCCGAAATGATAAAATCCTGCTGAAATGATTGGATCCATCCAATCACACATGGATATTAAAACTAGAGGAAGTAAAATTTAGGCTTTTATGTTTGTGGCTATGGAATTCTAGAGATGTTCTTTACCAGAGACAGAAATGGAAATTTCAGTCTTTCAACATTAATTTTATATTTTTTATACTTTTTGTATATTTTATAAAAGCACACTTGGTTCATTAGATATTAGGAAATGGTGTTCTGTATAAGTCATTTAGTTAATTACATAATTAACACAACGTTTAACCGTCTATATGTACTAAAGTGTGTGTCATACTGTGCAGTTACCATGTCTATTTTTGAAATATCATTACCATGTGTTTACTGGGTCATGGCTGTTCAGAAGAGCTTCTAGTCTCCCTCATTTAAAACCACAACTTGTGTGCTGGCACTTGGTTATTTGCTAGCCTACCTGCAAAGAGACTCGAGTTTGAAATCCAGAGGTTTCTTCCGACTGGCCATATCTGAGGGAGGAGAAGCCTGAGGCTACTCTGCAACAGGGTCTGGCGTCCTGTCTAGTGAGCCCAATGAATCGGCCGTGACTCTGACCATGACACGCTGGGTTAAATGAGGATTTTAAAAAATGACCCTCCAAAAATGAAATAACAAATTCGCCTGGCAAGAAACACACCAGATCCTATGGTCTTGAAATCCTGGACTTGACTAGTGACTAATTATTGTTATTAGGGCCGATACGAGATTAAAACTTTATATATTGGACAGAATTTGACCTCTTTTCTCAACAGTCCACTGTGGAATAGTTTATGGTGTGGATAAGTCTTAACCTACCGAGCAGATCATCCATCTGAAATAGATTTTAATGAAAAACTCTCATGTCTTTGATATAAGCCCAATATCAGATTCTTCATTACTTTTCAAAAACTCGAACTTAGAAGTACTCCATGTACCAACATTTTTGAAGCTCTTGTAGAAATTTGGGAATCTGGCGGGTGTTGCTGTTAGTCCTGAGACTTTGAATGCTGTCACATCCAGTATAAATGATCACATGGCTATTTCAAAATGCACTGATTTATGAGCCTGTGACAGTACAGTATAACCTAAAATTGGAGTGAGGCTTCTGTTTGTCCTCAGGTGTTTTATTGGAGTTTAAAACTGTCATGATGTGGTTCATAGATGTACAATTAGTAGTTTGTTCTAGTTTAACTTTAAAAATTAAAATTTATGTTCCCTCCAAAAGAAATCTGGGATAAGTCTGTCATTTTGTTAAGCTATATTTTGTATCTGAGCACAATATATTTGTTTTATTGATTTCCATTATAAGGACATTGCTTATGAGGTGTGGAAAACAAAACAGTTTTT
This sequence comes from Ancistrus triradiatus, assembly GCA_025084515.1. NCBI lineage: Eukaryota > Metazoa > Chordata > Actinopteri > Siluriformes > Loricariidae > Ancistrus > Ancistrus triradiatus. The sequence continues at coordinate 10,014 of JAJAGP010004019.1, read as the reverse complement.
CTGATTAAAAAGTCATTCATTCCAATAGAGGTCTGGTTTTGGTGTTGTACTTACAATTAATAATAATAAAAGTAATTTAAAAAAAGTTACATATTCTGTTTAAAATGTTAACATTTATTTCAGCAAAACCAAACATATATAATGTCGTAACACACAAAAATCAACCCAAAACAAACGATGCAAAAATCTGGAAAGAAAACAAAAAACTGAATCATGCATAATGGAGACATTTTAGGACTTAACTCCATACAATAAACAGTTTAAAAATAAACTAAATGTAATTAAAAAGGAACAAATGAATGTGTAACATTCTAAAAGACTAGTACAAACTTATTTGAGTAACCATAGTTTTTAGTATTTTATAGTGCAGTTCCACCCTAAGACATTATAAATTACAATCATTCTGCTTTTTTTTTTACTTAGACACTATATCAACAAGAACATAACACTGAATTACAAGATGTGATTTGATAAGACAAAACTTTTGAGAGCTTAAACATGTATGTAACAAATACACACAACTACACAAATCATTAAATAAATAAAAAAATCAGTTTCTAATCCAGCCACTGTGACAATATCTCCGTTTGTGGTATACACCAAACCACAACCAGCACAATGAACCTCCAACTATGAAACCACACAAGTTAAGAAGCCACGTCGCTTAGAATGGATACAATTTTTATATGACATTGACAGAAAGATTATGCTTTGATTACATTATAATATGCGATTTGATTATAATGTGTTGATCATTTCAAGTGGATCAGTTTACGTGGAGCCTGTTTGTAGTAAATCTTTCTTGAGTGAATTGGTCTTCTGAGCTGCACTTATGATATGAAGTGTCACAGCTGGAAATGAAGGTTCAGCCACTGACAGATCTTTGGCACAGTCAAATCCTCCTGAATGGTTGCATTCATGTTGTTAGGAAGGTTCGAGACTGATTTGACAATGCTTTATTGGTGCATTGCTTCGTCTTTCGTCTATCCAGCTGCTTGCTCTGTGTCACACTGACAGATTTGAGTTCTGAGATTTGGTCTGAAGAGTCGCTGTTTTACCCCTAATGATCAGTTTCATTGTTGTTGTTTTTTGTGGAGAGGTTTGTGGGACTGTGGTGGCCCAGTGGATAAGGTACTGGGTTCAAATCCCACCTCTGCCAAGTTGCCATTGTTGGGTCCTTGAGCAAGACCCTTAACCCACAATTGCTTGGATTGTAAGACTGTACCAATTGTAAGTCGCTCTGGATAAGGGCGTCTGCTAAATGCTGTAAATGTAAATGTAAGATCCTGAGCTGTGTTGAATGTTTTGTGAAGCACTTTCTTTAGGTCCTGAAGGGCCCATCTTCCTCAAAGTCAATTAAATGTCATGCCAAGGCTATTTGTTAATCGTGAGGTCTGTTAGTTACACCTGTACGCACACCTGATGTTGCCTGTTTGGAGCAAGTGTATGAATGAGTTCTGTGCTGCAATTACATTTAGTGTAAAACCTTTTAAGATTTACATTTACAGCATTTAGCAGACGCCCTTATCCAGAGCGACTTACAATCGGTACAATCTTACAATCCAAGCAATTGTGGGTTAAGGGTCTTGCTCAAGGACCCAACATTGGCAGCTTGGCAGAGGTGGGATTTGAACCCTGGACCTTCTGGGCCAGAGTCCAGTACCTTAACCGCTAGGCTATGACAGTCTGATTGGGTATCCGACAGATTGATTGGGTATCCACATGCCAGTGCGATATACTAAATGTACATTTTAAGGCATGTCTGGATTTAATCTTAAATAACATTAATATGAGAAAATTATCAATAAATGTGTATTAGAATTGACGAAGACTTTAGCACCTTTGAAATAGCAGTGTCCTTAGGTCATAAATGCAAGTGCCTCTTCAAGATGTTAATTAGAAACAGTTTTACTTTGACTGAAATACAGAATCTATTTTCATACTGTATTTATGTCTATATTCGTGTTCCCAGTGGTGGGTTCCTTATCAGTCTTAATGTACATACCCAGAATGACTGAGGGATCATGGTAGTTGCACTTGCTAAACAAATCACTGTTTGCAGGGTTTGACAGTTTATTCAGTAAGGTGAAGAGGTCTGTGTGGAAGCCCATTCAGTTTAGTCCTCACTCATTTGTTTTGATATGCGGGACCATCAACACCTTGGGCTCTGAATTTATCTCGCAGCTGCCTTTCAGAGCGCCACGAGGGTTTAGTCTGTTTGTTTTAAGGGGTGTGTGGGATTGTTTCTTATTTATTTATCTGTATGAAATTAAACTGTTTCTTGTCTCTTGTCCTCGGTATTCTGGGACTGTGGTGACTCAGCAGTTGTCTTAATCGGCTGTGGACCAGAAGTAGTGCTGGGCGATTTGACCTCAAATCAACATCACAATTAATTGGACACTTTACCTCGATTACAATTAAGGAACGAGTATTTTGTTTGGTTTTTTTTTTGCTTCTCCCCCTCTCTGCGTTCATTGACAAGGCTTGTAATTTAAATGTTCAGCTGTTAATGCTGGGACTTTTTTTTTGTAACGAAAGAGTGCATATTGTTGTGGTTTTAAAATCACAGGAGAAGGAAACGCACTGACTGTTTATGGTTATTTATTGAATATTTTGACCAATTGAAATCATAGCACACATCACTCGAAATGAAAATGTCTTATGAAAAAGGTCACGTTTTAGTTTTAATGTAAAAAAGCAAGTTCCCTAAACAATAGAAAATGAATAACTTGCATTTGTTGCACACATGCGACGTTTTAAATAATGCCATGTGAAAAGTAGGAAATAACTTCTAAACAAATATTTTAAGTATTATATTGTCGTGTGAAATTTTAGCAAGGAGTCATATCCTTCACATTACAGTAGGAAATGGCCTCTGTTATTTCTTGCCAATCTGTTTCATATTGTGTAGTATTTGTACATGGGATTGTGGTAGCCTAGTGGTTAAGGTACTGGACTCTGAATCAGAAGGTCCAGGGTTCAAATCCCACCTCTGCCAAGCTGCCACTGTTGGGTCCTTGAGCAAGACCCTTAACCCACAATTGCTTGGATTGTAAGACTGTATCAATTGTAAGTCGCTCTGGATAAGGGCGTCTGCTAAATGCTGTAAATGTACATGCTTTTGTTATTGATAGCTGCTTTGTGGAGGCACTTGTTGCTGGGCTTGTGAGTCTCTCTCTTTTTTGAGTCTTATTTGAGTGCTGTCTTCTCTAAAGCCAAAATGTGTCCAAACGAAGGACACGGCATTTTTCTTTGGTACAAGCTGCTCGGCGTTTGAGTTCTCCTCCATGGTGCTTCCATGTTGCTGACTGGACGGGGCGGAGTCACGCGACTACACACGGGGTAGTATGTTTTTAAGGAGATCGTACATAAACCCACACAGTGGGGAAAATATTACTAGAATAAAAAAAAACAACTGACACAGCCAAGGTTATGTTGGTTAAAGGTTCTGAATGTCATTTTCTATTATTTAGTTGATTAGTATAATTGGCCAGCCCGCTGCATGACGTGAAGCAGTTTTTATTATGTACGTTAAGCACGTTAAAACAAATCAGTAGCATCCCTGGATACATGAGCTCTGGATATATGTATGCAGTCAGCAGATGTTTAAAGCTGTCTGAGTATTGAAGTATAATTGTGAGACTGTTCCTGAGCAGATCTGAGGTGGAGCTGCTTGTTAATCTGATTTTTACTTCGTTCTATAAATATACAGCCCCTCAAGGAAGCTCTAAAATCATTCTCATGTTTGTGGCCACGTGACACTCCTCTGTTTGTTGGTACTGACCTTTTTGATTAGTTAATGAAAGCTTGTGTCTCACTCTGTTCCTTATAGACCCATGATTTATTGCCTCGGTCTGGCAGCCAATGAGCACAAAGAAGTGGCATCATGCTATCGCTCGGTTATTCTTAGCACTTCACCCTGGCCGTGTATCCTGTACGACACACGAGTCACTGATGTCACACCCCTAACCGTCATCGCCTGACGCCACCTTCTGATTACTGTTTTTTATTTTTTTTTTTCGCTGTCGATTGTCCCTGGGAACAGCTGAGCGCTCTCACTCCAAAGGCATTCCGCTTTCATCCGCACGAAATGCGGTTCTGGAAAATCTTATTGTGACTAAAGCTACCACCAGCTGTGCATTTATTGTCTCCTGTAACGTCTAATATTATTAGAGCTCCTCTGTGAAGTTCCAGTGAAACTTCTGAGACTGCTATAAATACACAGCATGCCACCTGCAATTTTATAATGCCTGGATAATACTCGAGCAGCGCAAACGCATTATGTTTGCCACCAATTCAACAGCATGAATTAAGAATACTGTAGGGATTTTCAGCTCTAAATAGTCCAAATCCTATGGCGGGTCAGGTACTGTAACAGTGTTCCTGATCAATTATCGATGTTATTACTGTATATAGATCTAATAATGCAATAGCGGTTGATGTGTCCATTCAAGCTGCCTCTGTCAAAGTGGACAAATGACCCCACTCAGTGGCTATAGATGTCTTATCCTGAATTGCCACTGAATTGCCAAGTAATATTTTTCTGACATCTGTCACTATTTCTGTACATGTTGCTTTTGATTATGTGTATTTTTGCTGTTCTGGTAGTCTGTCCAATGTGACTCCAATGTACTGAAAACTCATTAGCTATTTTGCTAACAGTTAATAGGGGTTTAGCAAGCCATCTGGCTCCCTGCATCGAAATTTACATTTACATTTACAGCATTTAGCAGACGCCCTTATCCAGAGCGACTTACAATTGGTACAGTCTTACAATCTAAGCAGTTGTGGGTTAAGAGCCTTGCTCAAGGACCCAACATTGGCAGCTTGGCAGAGGTGGGATTTGAACCCTGGACCTTCTGGTCCATAGTCCAGTACCTTACCCGTTAGGCTACCACAGTCCCAAAATGGTAGGCTATAATGTAGGCTATAATGTACTCAGTAATTATATCCTTACCCCTGTTCTATACAGTGGGCCAACACACACACACACACACACACACACACACACACACACACACACACACATGCACGGCCATTTCTACAAAGAAAATGCAAATGTGAGAATTTAGCAAAACATTCGTTTTTTTTTTGTTCTAAACTCTTTATATACTGTACTGTGCAAAAGTCTTAGGCCACCATTAGATCAGATTAGTTCATTTTAGCAATGTTATAATGACCATATATAGTTATTTCTCAGTCTCTTTATTAGAGTACAACCCGAAAATGTGGTGGCTTAGTGTTTAAGGTACTTTACTATGAACCAGACGGTCCAGGGTATTGCTGGGCAATATGACCTCAAATCAATATCACAATTAATTGAACATTTTACCTCGATTTTGATTAATAAACATTTTATTTTCTTGTTTTTCTGCTCTCAAGTTGACTGACAAAGTTTGCACTGTAAATATGCTCCACAATTAAAACTGGGATTGTCTTCTAATGAAAAATTGGTGTTGAAATAAGCAAAGGAAACACACATGGTTGTTTATTGAATATTTCAACCCCTTGAAATCATCCTTCGTTATGCAGGATATGGCATTAGATATTTCGTTCCATCTTCTTGAATTCTTTTCATATTGTGTAGCATTTAAGAGAATTTTAAAAAGTATTAACAAAAAAAAAAAAACTGAAATAATTAACATGGGCAAATTCACATCTATGAATTTTTTTTTAAATTAATTTCCAAGCCCTAGTCCAGGGTTCAAATCCCACCTTTGCCAAGCTGCCACTGTTGGGTTCTTGAGCAAAGCTCTTCACTCCCAATTTCTTGGGAAGCCTGTATCAGTTGCAAGTCGCTCTGGATAAGAGTGTTTTCCAAATGCTGTAAAGGTAAATGTGAAATAAAGTCATACCTCAGCACTGAGCAGTTTGCAACTCATCGAATTCAGTTCTCGGTGCATTCTGACGAGAAGAACTGGTCTCAGCACTCGTCTTTTGTTCGGCACTGAGCACACTTGTGTGAGTCGAGATTTGTGCCCTTTTCAGCAGAAACATAAGAGCATCATGTCAATCTCACAATAGCTTTTGCTCAGTATGGATCTAAGCTAAAGTCTGTTGTAAACTTTTGTTAGGTATGCGTTTGTCCCAGTGTGAATGAATGAGTGAATGAAAATTCTGGCTGCTTTCTTCGCTCGAGCCTCAATCGCCTGTTGCAGTGTTGGGGAGATGATTCCTGTCCAACCTCCACACCCTCTGGAACGGCCAGTTGTGTCATGTGGACCGCCCACTCAGGCCATAGGCACCGAGGGAACCTGTGTACTACCCAAGCATTGGTATGAAAAGGTTTAATGACCTAAGGTCAGTTGATATTTGTAGAACGGGTTAGAATGACAAAAATCCTGTCATTTGCACCAGGCTTCACCATTGGCTTAGCTCTTATGTTTACCGATTTTCATCGTTTTCGAGCTGCAGATGCCGAAAGGCTTTGTAATCAGATGTTTAATAATAAGCACAGTTGCGATGCGATGTTCTTCTCACTTTGTCTGTTGTTTGCTGTATGAATCTGAATCATCCATAAACACCAGAGCGTGCCATGTGTTCACAGTGCGCTTTATTTAGCCCTACTTTTGGCATTTGTGCAGCTTTCAAATACTCATCCTCCTTAGAGAGAGATCGCTTCACAGCTAAAGATACAGGTGATAATTATCTGATTACCGTTTTGCATAAGCTCAACGTTTCTGCACATCTACTTTGGACATAATTAGAAAACTGACGTTCTTTATCGGGCTCGTCTGTGGGTCAGCTGCGGATGAACGAATTCGTTTTTCATTTAAGCTGACACATTATACCTCTTTTCCACAAGTTAACACAGATCCCTGGGGTCTTCGTGAACTTTGGTCAAAATGTCACAGACATCCAGCACCAGAGCACTTTTCTTACCCTGTCTAAACAGCCGGTTTTGAGTGCTACTGATACTTTAAATGATAACAAGCCACTGCTCAGAAGAAATGCCCTGCCTTACAGCCATTCCCTCATGTGGTCTTAGGGCATACTCACACCATGCCCGGTTCTCCCTTTCCTACTCCACGCTGGCCTGCGCTCACATTGCGCTTGAATGTTCTGGTCCTGAGGACGGGTACGACATCACCATGCTGCTGTTCGTGGTGAAGCCGTGTTTGCACAGCACAGTGGCTTTTTTGGATTCTTTTTGGGTGCACTGCCACACAACCTGCTTACACGCCTTATTATTGTATGATGTAGCGATTAATGGCTACATGTGTTGCATGTTTTAGAAGATTTATATGGAGGCAGCTGATGTGTTCTATGCTTGGGCATAGTTAGTGGTCACACTACATGTGTACTGTGCCTGAGCCTTCCTCTTCTTCACTGTATGGAGTAATCACACTAGTCAGATGTGCTGCACTTTGGGGTCAAACATGCTTAGGCATGGTACAAATTGTTTAGTGCGAGTACGTCCTTACGGACATCCAGCTAAAAAACGCATAGCGGTAACATCATTCTGGATCCTGCAGCAAGTTATGCCAATAACTTTCTAGAAAATTACTTCTAGTATATTATCTAATTATTGTCTAATTATCAGCTTTTAGCATAGTGCTAAATGACCAACGCATTATTTTTTAAATACAGTGGAACCTCAGAATTCGAATGTTGATTCCGACTTTGAACAAATCTGAATTCAAACGGCCCTTCAGAATCAGTTGAGTTTGGATTCTGAGGTTCCACTGTACTTAAATTTCCCTCCTTTGCAATTTTTCTGGAACACTTGGTACTTAATCCCTCTTTTAGAAAACGTTTTGTTGCCAGTCCTGTGTGGTAAATGACCCAGGTTTTAAAAGACTGCAGGCTGCTTTCAGCCCCAAAATCTTTATGCTACACCTATATATTACACGCTGTAGGGGACTGTGGTAGCCTAGCGGTTAAGGTACTGGACTATGGACCAAAAAGTCCAGGGTTCAAATCCCACCTATGCCAAGCTGCCACTGTTGGGTCCTTGAGCAAGGCCCTTAACCCACAATTGCTTGGATTGTAAGATTGTACCAATTGTAAGTCGCTCTGGATAAGGGCGTCTGCTAAATGCTGTAAATGTAAATGTTAAACTGAATTACACACTACACTGTACTATGTTACCAAATTAATTTGCTCATACATGATTTATCTCCCAGTCTAATTTGGAATTACTCTGCTTCGTCTGTAAATTATCTCCACTAATTCTGAACCAATTGTTTGAGTAATGTAGTAGACCATATACATTACTGCATGTGTAGCATGTAGTCGAACTTGTGTTTTTGGGGCATTATTTGTTGATGGAGGTCAAAAATAAATTTTATAAACTCAACTCTTCTTTCCTCTGAGGCTGGGGGCTGATGTACTGATTTGTGTTGGTCTGCGCAGCCAACAACAGACCAATTGCAGTGCTTAGCTCTTACCCAAGCCAAATCTCGATGGCTTGTTTCTTTGTTCCATGTTTTTCCAACAAATTCCATGTTTTTAAAATAGGTAGACCATAAAAAATGACTGGGTTGCCGTGTATGTGCACAAGCACTAAAAAGTGAGTTTTAATTTAATATATCCCCTTTAAATCTTGTGAATGATGTATGTGTGAAAGGTTTCGTGGTTTGGGCTGGATTATAAATCTCAACAGTGTGTTAAGTCCTAGTTTCTTTCCCAGGATTAACCGCGTGGTGTTTGGACAAGCGGTTGTTTTCACCTCTGTAAAGCCTTTGGTATGTCCGGACACTGACCGCACATTAAACTCTTGCTCTCCCATCTGTTCCCTACTCATATATTTCATCCAAATACCTCGGAGTATATGATTGGGGTTCCTTCCTGAATGGCACTACACTTCCATCACTGTGAAATGGTTCTCACAAGACCACACAGGCGTAAGAAAGTGTTTATGGGGTCAGCCTTCTCGGTCTTGTACGGATTAGGCTAAAAGAGATGATCATAAAAGATGCAAGTTATTTGAAGCAAAGACAAAGCTTTAGCAGCATGGAAGTGGCTCAGAGAGAGATGCTTCAGACAGCCGTTAACATGACGCACATATATGAAAGAAATGCCCTGTCTAAGTTTTAAAATACATAAAAAGATAGAAATATCTAGTTTTGCTTGACGCTGTTACAAGCTTTGAACAAAGGTGCACAGCAAGCTTTCTTACAGGGACGTTTGCATGTCAATAGGAATGTGTGATATTGAAAATATTGTATTTTCTTGTTTTTTTTATCGGTAACGATAATTAGACGATTTCTCGCCTCTGTTGCTTTTATTGTGATAAGGTCCTTTTTTTGCAGATTGATTCTGTTAAAGTTTTCTGAGTGTGTTTTTATGCCACCATGGATGGTTTGAGCCTTTCGTGGACAGCTCCTGAAGTTTGTCATAATCTTCATATTCTGCACGGTGGTTAGTTCATAGATGGGGCGTTAGCTGTCGAGCTGTCTTTAAGCGCAACCGATTTCCGACAAAGGACTGTGGTGGCCTAGTGGTTAAGGTGCAGGACTATGAACCAGAAGGTCCAGGGTTCAAATCCCACCTCAGCCAAAGCTGCCACTGTTGGGTCCTTGAGCAAGACCCATAACCCACAATTGCTTGGATTGTAAGATTGTATCAATTGTAAGTCGCTCTGGATAAGGGCGTCTGCTAAATGCTGTAAATGTTTGCAGTTTGTCATCTTCTGAGCAACATCCCATCTTTTCAGAGCCAAACCACCTCCAACGCTGTAGACGGCGAGGCTGGTGGTGTCTGTATTTTGTCTCAGTGCAGTTTGTTTACTAGTTTTTAGCTTCTGTCATGTGGTTTTACAGTGGTGCTTGAAAGTTTGTGAACCCTTTAGAATTTTGTATATTTCTGCATAAATATGAAATATGAGGAAAATGATCCAATATTACATATTAGTGAGTGGCAAAAGTATGTGAACCTTTTGATTTCAGTATCCCCCCCCCCCCCCCCCCCCGTGCAGCAATAACTGCAACTAAACATTTCCTGTAACTGTTGATCAGTCCTGCACACCGGCTTGGAGGAATTTTAGCCCATTCCTCCATACAGAACAGCTTC
>JAJAGP010004018.1:0-58932 GCA_025084515.1 Ancistrus triradiatus | reverse complement strand
CTTATTGGGATATTTGATCCCAATGGATAGGTAAACATGTACACATATAGCTAGGATTTTCTGCACAGAAATTTTGATTGACAGAGGAAATTAGTGCATAATTAAGACATTAACATCATTAATCCTGGCATCAGTAACCTTGTACTGGCTGGACAAAAATGTGTATTGATTCCCCTTCTGTCTGTGTGGAACCTGGCCCACTCCCAGCCCTACTTTTTTGTCCTGGGAATTTAACCGCTTGCCATCTGTCTACAGAATAGTTAAGGATTTAAGGAGGATCACAGGTTCAGATACAGTAACCCTCTCTACACAGTATCTGCTACTGTGCATTTATAACTCCACTTCTTTCCACCCACCAGCATTAGACATCTTGTGAAAGTTTTGCCACTTAAATTGTAGTCAGTATACAAGTCAAACCTTCAAAATAGCTAATTGTTTTTTGTTTGTTTTTTTCAACTAAGCAGCATGTATGCTCCCTCTGGCTTCCTTCCCTTTAGTGTCACTACTACAGGGTTCACATACTGGGAATCTCCTTCACTCACTCATTCAAAAGACCTCTTTAAAATAAATTTCTTACATCCAATCAATAGTAGCAAGGTGGTCATCTCCTCCTCTGCTGTTGTTATTGGCATCAGTCTGATTAAGATGAAATTTCTGCCCAAACTCCTATACTTGTTCCAGGACATTCCACATGGGTGTATTGCAATGCTTATTTTATCCATATCCTATCCCCTGGATTTAAAAACAGCATGCATGAGAACATTACCTCTTCAACTCTCCATTGCTGATGAAGATATAGCCCTGCCAAACTTCTATTACTATGATTGAACCTGCAGTTCCATAAACGTATTCACTGGATTAACTGTGGCACTGCAAGACTGAATTGTCTTCTGCAAAGTGCTCATTGCACTCTATGATGTGTTTTTGACCATCTGATTGTGTAAGACACCATCAAGATATGACTCAGATTTATATCCCCAAATCCGAAAATGTTGGGGATGTATGGAAAATCCCAACTGAAAAAATTGCAATGTGTCTTATATTGACTTTGACTTGTATTTCATTGCAGACAGTATGACCCCAAGATATTTCATGTTTTGCCTGGTTAACGTCATTTCACTTGTTAATAAACATCCATGTCAGGGCTACAACACATTCCAAAAATGTTGAGATGGGGGAATTTATGGCTGGTAATGAGCAAAAGAAAAAATAACAACTACACAACAATGTTTTTTTTTAACAGGTGACATCAAGAAGTGAGTATAATCATGATTTGATACAAAAGGAGCATCCATGAAAGTTTGGACTATGGTGGCTTAGTGATTAGGGAACTGGACTATGAATCAGAAGGTCCAGGGTTCAAGTCCCATCTCTGCCAAGCTGCCAATGTTGGGTCCTTGAACAAGACCCTTAACCCACAGTTGCTTGAATTGTAAGACTATCAATTGTAAGTCGCTCTGGATAAGGGCGTCTGCTAAGTGACATAAATGTAAATGTCAAAAATTATTGAAGGATTCAAAAACAATGTTCCTCAAAGAAAGATTGGAAAGGATTTGCATATATCTTCCTCTATCATGCATAATATCATTACATGCTTCAAGCAATCTGGAGGCATTTCAGAGTGTATTTGGCAAGGATGCAAGCCTAAACTGAAGACCTGTGATCTCTGATCCCTCAGACAGCACGGCATCAAGAACTGTCATTCATCAATAGCTGTTAGAACTACATGGGCAAGGGATTAATTTATCAAACTTTTGTCATGCACTACAATATATTGTTACATTCAGAAATGCCACGTAAGACTTAACAGTGCAAAAACAAGCCTTAGGTTGACTGTGTCCAGAAGGGGAATGAACTTCACTAGAGATTGACATTAGAGGTTTTCCCATATCTCTGAGACTGTGAATTTTATTTGTGATGAATATAAGAACATATATGGTCGTCTCACATCGGAGTTGACTTGTTCTCACAGTGTCTGCATGGGTTTACTCTGGATACTCCGATTTCCTCCCACAGTCCAAAGACATGCCTTAATCAGGACATGATTATGTTAAATTGTCCCAATCTGCGTGCTTATGGCTAGTTTCGATGTAACCTTGTGTCTGTCATTAAACAGCTTGATGCTGAAAGCTACTTAGTGAACTATAGAAGTCATTGTTCAACTTTGCCTTGCGTCTTTTTATCTGATTTACAGGTCATTTACTTCAGTAAATAACCTGCGTACTTCTGCCACTTCTGCTCATTTGCCTGTCTACCCCCATCATTTCGGTTATGAATCCCCTCATGTAATAAGATGGAACCTAGAAAACGTGACACACTTGTAGTTTTGAGCGTAAATGTAAACCGAACTGCAATTCCCAGAATCCCGTGCGCGTGTGCTCGTGTATAATACAGCGCAGTTCCTCTTACGACACTGTCATAGAAGGACTGCGGCGCTGGGAGTCAGAGTTCGGCGAAGAACTAGAAGCCAATGATTCCCATATGTCCAGTGGTCTCCTTCACCTACGGTCAGTAAAACCGTTAAACGAATTAACGGCCCGGTTACACGCCGGCGCGCGCAGTACTGGTGTAATCAGGAGCGTGTAGTAGATACGAAGGCGGTTATGAACGCTCACGAGCTGTTCATATGCAGGACCTGTGGGGTTTTCATGGTTGCTAGTTAGCATAGCTTGTTAGCGCGCTAGCTTAGCGCCCTTAACTCATCGCTGTGTCTCTTTGCAGTGCCAAGCCGGCTAGGTGAAGATGCCAAAATGGCTACCGGCGGCAACTATTTTGGATTTACCCATGGTGCTGCTGCGCAGTACAGGTAAGCGTTTTATTTGTTGCAGCTTTTGTTGGGCGCGAGTGTCATCGTCCTAACCGGATGGTGACCGTGTGTTTCAGGCGATGCCGTTGCAGGTTATTCGCGATAGCCATTGTTCGGTAGTGGGGGAGGGGGCGCGGAGATCCAGAAGCGCTATGCGGTGCTTCGTCCGTTACCGAGTTACCACGCGCTGCCCCCGCTTCGACCTTAAACGTCAGTTAGACGGGATTTATGTAACTGTTGGACACACTGTCTGCCAGCTATACTGTGCCGGAACGTTCACTGATCTGAAACTATACCACGATTAACGTTATTACCGTTAATCAGCCTGCAAGGTTGTCTTGTTTACGGAAACGTTAGATCGCGTATAGTTCACTATATTCTGATGAAAGACACAAAACTGAGCGTAAGAGCACGTTGTGAGGTTGCGATCATGACGTTAATCCTTTAAGTAACACCGACGACTTGGTTTTATCGGTGTTTCGAACCGCGAGCAACCTACCTGCCCCGATCTCGGGTGCGCGAATATTAGACGTTACACGGTAGTATGGGAAGCTGCATTACGCATAGACGAGTGTGCAACTAGGGCTGTATCTTTTACATAGATGTAGCTAACGTTGTTTTTACAAAATGCGCTTAACGACCGTTTTCCGTTCACATTAATGACCGAGAACTGTGGATTGCCATCTGCAGAGAGGTTCCAACCACATAACGGTTTCTTTCCGCAAGCCATCAGACTCCTTATAACTGAAGAATGGACAGAACAGCGACTTACAATTTATATAAGTCCAATTATAATCCAAGGACCCAACAGTGGCAGGCAGGTGGGATTTGAACACTGGACCAGAGTCCAGTACCTTATCCGCTAGGCTACCACAGGCCCACACCACACATACACACCTGAGTAACACGAGCTGGGCCTCTCAATTCATACACACTCTCACACACACAAAGCAGTCTTTTTGCACAGTAGACCTTTTTCAGTCATGGAAGTTCTGCACTTTATACTCCTCTACCTCAATAGAAGTAAATGGTTACCAGTCATCATACTCTTTGTCTGTGCTGTATGTTTTGTCCTGCACTGTTTGTACTGTCTGCACTAACTCGCACTAATTTGCACATTTCGCACAAGTGCATTTTAAGTAGTGTTTTTTGTTCTTTTTTTTAACATACTACTATTGTGCTGTCCTTGTTATGTAGCACCTGTAAGTCCTGGAGGAACGTTGTTTCGTTTCACTGTGTATATGGTTGGAATGACAATAAACCTGACTTTGACTTTTAACAATTATGATAAATTATAATAGGAAACCTGTCCTTTAACTCTGGACATTGTGTCCATAAACAGCGATTCAGCGCTGGGCCTAATTTTGTCATTAGTGTCTATTTGTAAAATGAACTAAAGTTGTTGCGCTCGCTTGGTCGTTGGCTCACGTTTGGATTAGACTGTTCGGACTCGGTGGATGTGTTTAGAGACTGTTACTGTATAATGGTGTTTAAGTGTAATTGCCTGTCCTGTTGTATGTAGTGCTTTGTTCCTCCACTACTTGTATATTCTCTACTATTGCTATATAAACTGGTTCATGTTCACTTGAGTCTGTTTTGTCTGTCTGATCTTCCATGTTGTTTGTAATACTGTTTTTGGCTTCCGTCAAACAAAAGTCAGTTGTTTCAAACTCTCATGTTTTCAGTGGTATCCCTGACACGTTTAGATATCGTCTTCAGTTTTCTTGTGAAAATAGCCTTTATATTTGCATTACAGCAGCATGGAAAGGCTGTGTGGCTGCAATGGCTGGTCAGCGATCGTTTCGATAAGCGCACTCTTTCACAGAACGTAATGTGCAATTAGATGCCCTTTCTCCCGATTATTTATTACAGCTAAGCAGAACCAAATTAAACCAGTAGCTATTTTTGTAGTGGTCTCAAATGGACGGTTTTCAAGGACTCCCTGAATGTCACTGTGTCTGCGTTCATGCACCCACCGTTCTGCAGAAGCATTGCTGTCTGTCGGCGGTGTCATGTTTTGTGTGTTTGTATTCACGCCTACATGCATCAGCCTCCCTTATTTATCTGCTTGTTGTTAAGGCTGCTTATGGTTGCACTACTTTAAGTAGCTGATGTGAGACCACTGCCAGGGTTGTTTAGCCAACATCAAGGTGTTTTTAATGTAAATAGTGTTACTATGCTGATTATATAGAGATTAAATTATTTTCATAGTATTCAATTTGTACTGATTACATTTCAAGTATAAACCATCATACCCTGTCGTTCGAATTTCTATCATGACTAATGGGGTTCTTCTAACCTGTTACACAAATAACTAAAACCCTGGACGATCTGCTCCTTTAGATTAGGGAGTTGAACCTCACTTCAGTACAATGAATTTCAAGGGTGGGAATCAATAGGCATCTCACGATACGATTGAGGGCTGCAAATCGTTTATTTATCGATACGTCATGATGCAGAGCTTTTTCTATGCAGGATGTCCACAGTGATTCCATGACTTCAGTTGTGTTCTCATTGTATACTGTGGGGTTCACTGTGTCAGTAATGCCGGCCTTACAACTAACACCAGTAGTATTCAAGAGCGGTTTGGTATTTCTAGGTCATTGTTTTAGGGCGTTAAACCATAACCCTTGTTCACGTAAAGCATTTGGCTTTGCTGTCTAATGCAGCATTTGCACGGTACACTTGTGAAGCTCCATATCATGCTGGAACCTTAGTTTTGCCACCTCCTTTATAACAGATCAGTTTCCACACTCATTGCGTTTGGTCTTTTCATTCTCTCTCAAAGTGGTGCCAACTTTTGAGTGCCCATCTTCCATACCAAACTACATTTACAGCATTTAGCAGACGCCCTTATCCAGAGCGACTTACAATTGATACAGTCTTACAATCCAAGCAATTGTGGGTCAAGGGCCTTGCTCAAGGACCCAACAGTGGCAGCTTGGCAGAGATGGGATTTGAACCCTGGACCTTCTGGTCCAGAGTTCAGTACCTTAACTGCTAGGCTACCACAGTCCACAAACTGCGTGATGGCGTATGTGATTACATGACGCACCGATCCTGGCAGATGGGTACTGGCTTACAGATGTTTTTATGCACTAATTGTGGTTGTATATTTGAAGCATCAAATGCTTTAGTCAGAACCGATAAGTGGAATCTAAATTCTATTTTCTTAATGGGTACCTGGTTTTTGGAGTTTTTGAACCGGTTTTTGATCCCCAACTCTAGGGGTGGAACTCCAGAAAAGGGAAGGGGAGAAAATGGCCAACAACGCCTGTCTCTAAAGTATACACACAACCAGTGTTCAAAATCCACGGTGAAAGCAGGTAATCAGGGTCAGAACGGGCAGAGGTTGGCACCGCAATCATGAGTACGTCCAATAGCATGCAGGTGAACTCGTGCAGAAGGAAAAAGCAGAGCTAATAAGCATCCAAAGTGAAGTTTAAAATGAGTGCCAAGACATGCCAGCGTTTCAAAACAAGTCTGAAAAAAGAAACCTGTCTCAAACGATAATCAAAGCGAGTTTTTAAACAAGCACTTAGCCCGGACATGAAATATTGTAGGCCTGCACCAGGCTGGGAAGAGTGAATCTACAATAGGCAGGAAGTGTGAATAAATCAACTGTGGGAGCAATTGTAAGAAAATGGAAGACATACAAGACCACTGATAATCTCCCTCGATCTGGGGCCCCACGCAAGATCTCATCCTGTGGGCTCAAAATGATCATGAGAACGGTGAGCAAAAATTCAGAACTACACGGAGGGACCTGATGAATGACCTGCAGAGAGCTGGGACCAAAGTAACAAAGGCTACCATCAAGACATGGCAGCATTTTAAAACAAGTCTGAAAAAATAAACGTCTCAAACGATAATCAAAGCGAGTTTTTAAACAAGCACTTAGCCCGGACATGAAATATGAAGCATAGCACCAACACTCCCATTTCTCCAAACATGCACAGACGACACACCGAATGCTCAGGTTCACGTGGACATGCCTGTGAACAGAAAGGGACGAAAACATGATACTTCAAATGATCTGAGCGTGGGTTGTAACAGTGGGGAAATATTGCCTATATAGTAATAATTACTGTTTGGATTAATCCAGTTAAGGAATAAATTCTTTGGAAGATGTTGATCACAGGGATTATTCTTTAAGCTATAAAGGTAGACTTTAAAATGCAAAATTGAGTATAGTATCTGCTGAATGTGTATTATCGGATTCTCGTCATAGGGTCAAAATATCGTTGGACCATTGTAAAACAGCGAGTACCTGTAGTTTATAAACATGATATAACACTTCTAAAACAGTCATCCTAAGGGCAACGTGGTGGCACAGTGATTAGTGCCGTCGCCTCCCAGCTCCAAAGATTTGATTCCCAGCCAGGACCCCACCTGTGTTGAATGTGTACGTCTGCCCATGCCTGACTGGGTTCTCTCCAGGTACACCAGGGGCCGGATTCATGAAAGTTTCTTAAGAAAAAGTTTTGAATGTGTTGGTTTTTTATCTTATTTTTTTATCTTAAGAACAATTCTAAGAATGAGTGGTATTCTTGAGCACGTTATGTTCTTAAATGTTTTCTTAATCTTACGATACCCTTACACCTGTTTTAGGCTGTAAGAGTTGAAGATAAGCATGGAAGTGTAAAACTTTAAACAATTTAGTTACTAGAAATAAGGCTTACATTTCAATTGAAATGCTTAAGACCAGAGTGATGGTCATCCTTGAAATACAAAAGTCTAAAAGGTTTCTGGCAAAGCTGGCTATTTTTTTCTGCTATCACCATTTCTTTTTTGGACACTTAGTTTGAATTTCCTCCATTCTGCCATCCTCGGAGAGGATTAAACTAATACCGGAAATAATGGTCAATGGAAACAAAGTCAATGTTTCTTGCGCAGTATATTGTAAGAAAACAAAGTTTCTTAATAAAATCTTAAGAAGTAATGATGACCTTCTAAAAGTATTTTTTCAAGAATTGAATTTAAGAACATTCTTATGAACTTCTTAGTGTTTGTCTTAAGAATCTTTGCATGTTGTTTCTTAAGAAAGCTTTCGTTAATCTGGCCCCAGGTTCCTCCCACATTCCAAGAGATGCTTTAGGTCAACTGGTCTCTAAAGTGCCTGAGTGAGTTCTTGTCCTGATGTGGATGCAGTCTCTAAGTTTGTTTCCTGCCTTGCATCCTGTACTGCTGCATAGGGCCCTTATCCCTGAAACCCTGAATTTAAGCAAGTATGAAAATAAATGAATGACTACTGAATAATAGTAAATAAAAGACTTCAGTTTTGCAAGGGCATTCGCAATATAAACAAAGGATTTCGACTTCGCTCAAGTACTTATAGCTGCACATTACTTAAATCGGCTCGTGGGTTTTGATTAGCTTCTTTTCACTGTGTGAAACAGGACCTGGTCTGTACAAATTCAAGACTGTGGTAGCCTAGCGGTTAAGGTACTGGACTCTGGACCAGAAGGTCAAGGGTTCAAATCCCACCTCTGCCAAGCTGCCACTGTTGGGTCCTTGAGCAAGACTCTCAACCTACAATTGCTTGGATTGTAAGACTGTACCAATTGGAAGTCGCTCTGGATAAGGGTGTCTGCTAAATGCTGTAGCACTTGTCCAGTCCTTCCATCTGCTAGTTTCCTTGTTATAAAAAGATGGTTTAGCAAAGCGTTCAAGCAGTCCACATGAACGTGAGCTTTCTTGATTTACTTTCTGCACCTGTTGCTGTTCACCACAGTATGCGGCACACATCTGTTGGCTTTTGTAATGCTGCTTGGCGTGCTTCAGTTTCTTGGGTGAAGATTGTTAGTGTTGCTGCCTTCTGCTACAGCTACTTACAGGTGTTGTTTTTCTGCTCAGTGTCATATTTTTAGAAACCAATCCATTTCCAGACAACAGAAGTCTCTTCCTATTTTATCGCATGTTACTTCAGTTGACTGTGAGGAGTCATTTGCCTTTGAATTGTCCCTCTGCTGAAATGTCAAATTATTTATACAAATACTCCCTGTTTTACAATGGGAATCTGACTTTTTCGACTTTGTTGGGAATCTGATAATTACAAATAAATACACTTTACACACAGCAGAAACCATACTCTGAATATTGAATTTTTTCTGGGCTAGCGGTATGTAGATCTCCTCACTCTGATGAGGACGTCGGCAGTGAGTGATGTAGGGAGTCACATGCTAATGAGCCCTGGGAACAGTAGTGAGGGAAAAGCCGTCGTGTTTGAACATGTTTAAAGTAGGTTATGCTGTCTAATTAATGTCTGTAGTAATTGTTTACACAGAAGCCCATTGGGAGACTTGAGAGAATGTGTTTAAGTAAAATGCAATAATAAAACTGTGGTAGCCTAGCGGTTAAGGTACTGGACTCTGGACTTGAAGGTTCAGGGTTCAAATCCCACCTCTGCCACTGTTGGGTCCTTGAGCAAGGCCCTTAACCCACAATTGCTTGGATTGTAAGACTGTATCAATTGTAAGTCGCTCTGGATAAGGGCCTCTGCTAAATGTAAATGCAGTTTAAAAAGAACTTTGACAGAAATGGTCATTGACTGGACATAACCATCGTCACATAGTGGTTTAGATGCTTTGCACGTTTTATTTCAAGCAATACTATGAATTAAAACACAACATAAACATGTTTTACTGTACTATATATTATGGTGATTTTTTTGGTATTTTTTACAGAATGTTATACTTGTTTTCTGCCTTCAAGACTGATTATTTTGTCAGCAGGTGTGGCAAGGGTTCACTCGAACTTTTTTTTTTCTGTTGTTTATAGGTGTTATCATGAGAGATTTTTACTTCCTGTTATAGTTTAAGACTTCGGACGTTAAAACGAATGGAATTTGGTTGGATGGACATTGCCAGCGAATACATATAGAATAAAATAGAAAATATAAACCTATAGAATATAAGACAAAAGTGGGTGTGTATATATAATAAATAATAGAAAAACAAATAACGTACAGCGCATGATTATCAGCATTTTTCCTACATACAGAGTCACTGTAGGTTCTTGTGTCCTTGGCGGGCATGTTTGTTGGCATGGCATGCTCAGTCAACTGGAGGTGGAGAGGGGATTTATTGTGAGGCCATTGTTTTCTTTTCTTCGAGCGCAAATGATGTAGATCTGCTGCAGTATGTGTAGTCACATCTCTAGGTATCCTTCTACTGTTATACCACCCAGCACTGCTACGGGTTAATGTTCCTCAATAAATTGGATTTCCAGGAGCTGGAGGCACTTAACAAAAAAAGGTGGTGCTTCAAGACTGTCTGGTCAATCAACTATAAAGTCACGAGTCAGGCTGCCCCAGTTGAACTATTCATGGTACAAAGGCTCTTTCTCAGCGTACAGTATGATTTTGTGTGCGTTTCCTGTCTTGGTTTGGACATACAGTAATCTCTTTACAAATTGCTTTTTTTGCAGTAATCATAAAATATTTATGATAAATGCAAAAGCTTCAGGTTTCATGTTCCTGATGCTGCAAGATTTTGTGTTGAACTGGTCTAGTGCTTTCAACAAAATTAGGAAGTCAGAATCACAAATGTTGGGTTTTCATGAACGGTGTACTGGGTAGTAGCATCTTATTTCAATAATCTGAGGTCTGTAGAGTTCAACCGTTGTGGTGTTTGTTGCTGCCATGTGCTGCTAGAACTGAACTCTTAATGCCAAGTTTAAGATCATTTATTGGGTTTCTTGTAAGAAAATGCAGTAGTACCTTGATATTTTCGTATTGCAGAATTTGTAGTGCTTTTGATTTGGTACTGAATGTGTAGTATTTCTGGAACACTGAATTTTTTACTAGCCAGGCAATATCTTGTATTAGATAAATTTGGAACCTGTTTACGTTTGGTCTTTTCATGCGTCTTGTATCTGGATAAGATTTCAACCACATGAATTATGACTTTGTTTACACTTGCTACTCAAATTCATCTTCAGTCAGCCAGATCACTGCACCACCTGCTTCACGTGTCTTTATAGTTTTACAGTGGGGCAAAAAAGTATTTAGTCAGCCACTGATTGTGCAAGTTCTCCTACTTAGAAAGATGAGAGGTTTGTAATTTTCTTCATAGGTACACTTCATCTATGAGAGACATAATGAGAAAAAATCCAGAAAATCACATTGTAGAATTTGTAAAGAATTTAATTGTAAATCATGGTGGAAAATAAGTATTTGGTCACCCACAAACAAGCAAGATTTCTGGCTCTCTCAGACCTGTAACTGCTTCTTTAAGAAGCTCTTCTGTCCTCCACTCTTTTCCTGTATTAATGCCACCTGTTTGACCTTGTTATCTGTATAAAAGGACACCTGTCCACAGCCTCAAACAGTCTCAGACTCCAAACTCAACCATGGCCAAGACCAAGAGCTGTCGAAGGACACCAGGAAGGTAATTGTAGACCTGCACCAGGCTGGGAAGACGGAAGACGGAACCAGGCAAGCTGGTTGGTGTGAATAAATTAAACTGTGGGAGCAATTGTAAGAAAATGGAACAGACATACCAAAATAGAACTTTTGGTTAAAAACTCAACTGGGGAGGAAGAAGAATGCATCCCAAGAACACCATACCTACTCGTGAAGCATGTGGGTGGTAAACATCATGCTTTGGGGCTGTTTTTCTGCAAAGGGGACAGGTACAACTGATCCGTGTTAAGGAACAAAGACGTAATGAACGGAAGCCAATTGTCCTATGAGATTTTTAAGCCAAAACCTCCTTCCATCAGTGAGGAACATTGAAGATTGGACGGGGCTGTGATTCCAAACACACCACTCAGGCAACGAAGGAGTGGCTTCGTAAAAAGCATTTCAACATCCTGGAGTGGGCCTAGCCAGTCTCCAGACCTCAACCCCATAGAAAATTTGTGGAGTGAGTTGAACGTCCGTGTTGTCCAGTGATTATCCCAAAAAAAAAACATCACTGTCTCTAGAGGAGATCTGCATGGAGGAAATGGGGCAAAATACCAGCTACCGTGTGTGTCAAACCTGGTGAAGACTTACAGGAAATGTTTGACCTCTCATTGCCACAAAAGTTATGTTTTGAAGTATTGAGTTAAACTTTTGTTGTTGACTCTAAATACTTAGTTTCCACTATAATTTTAGTTGTTAAAATTCTTTAAAAATCTTACAATGGGGTCTTCCTGGAATTTTTTTTTTTCCCTTATTTCGTCCCTCACAGTTAGAAGTGCACCTATGATAGATAGATAGATAGATAGATAGATAGATAGATAGATAGATAGATAGATAGATAGATAGATAGATAGATAGATAGATAGATCGATAATAGATAGATAGATATAGATAGATAGATAGATAGATAGGTAGATAGAGGAAGATGCATCGCATAATAGCTAGCTCCTCTATGATAATAGATAGATAGCTAGGATAGATGAGTAGATAGATAGATAGATAGATAGATCAGATGATGATAGATAGATTAGATAGATAGATAGATAGATTAGATAGATAGATAGATTAGATAGATAGATAGATAGATAGACTAGATAGATAGATAGATAGATAGATAGATAGATAGATAGATAGATAGATAGATAGATAGATAGATTAGATAGATAGATAGATAGATAGATAATAGATGATAGATAGATAGATAGTAGATAGATAGATAGATAGATAGATAGATAGGCATAATAGATAGATAGATAGATAGATATAGATAGATAGATAGCTTCTAGATAGATAGGTAGATGAGAGAGTCCGATAGATCCTCTTGATAGATAGATAGATAGAATTAGATACGATAGATAGACTAGATAGATAGATAGCTAGATAGATAGATAGATAGATAGATAGATCGATAGATAGATAGATAGTAGATAGATAGATAGATAGATAGATGAGATCCGATAGATTAGCCTCCGAGAGATAGATAATAAAACTAAGAGGAAGGAGGAAAGTGCCAAACTTGAGGAGTTTGTTTAGAGTCCCCTACTGTTAAATAAGATTAATACAGTGGCTGGCGGAAGCGTTTGTGGCTCAGCCTACTAAAACCTTGCTGCCTTGTTAATTAAGTCTTGCTTCTCCCCTGTAGTCAGCAGCCTTGCCGCTGGGGTCAGCCTACACCCACCCCACTACAGTGGCCAGCTACACTGTCCACCAGGCCACCGGTGGCTGCTCACACCGTGGGCCGCGGCATCGCTCCTACAGAGCCACTGTCGCAGTAGCCCAGGACAAGCACCAGTTGCCGGTTGCGGCGGGGCGCCCCTACGCTCCTACAGCCGCCACTGTCGCCGTAGCCAGGCCAGCACCAAGTTGCCGTGCGGCTGCAGCCACGGCGGCTGCTTACGGAGGTTTACCCAGCCTACTCATGCCACCACCAGACTACAGCTATGCCCAGCGCCAGCCTGAAGTACCACCACCGCCAACCACGCCACCACTCCTGGAGGGTTACCTCGCAAAAAACTACCAGGTGAAGAAAATTCCCCATCATGGTTGGGGTTACTTCAAGGAATTTCTTGAGCATAACTGACTTTTGTTGGTTCTTATCGTTTTGCAGGATTCCTATTCTTACGTAAGATTCCTCTGCTCCGGCTGTAGCTTACGACCCAGTAAACAGTACTTACCAGCAACCCCACGGATACAGCAGCAGTAGCAGCAGCTGCCCAACCACAACCTACTGTGCACGCCGAGACCTACTATCAAAAACAGGTCAGTCAGTTGGACTAGTTCATGTTTTCAGCTGTGCTTTAGCTCTATGTCCTGCAGGAAAGTGTTGCTGGATAAATAATGATCCAACATCATCAGATTTTCTTTAAGTCCTTTAATGTAGTGAACCGAATTAAACAAACGAGAAGTATTATACTTGGTAGTTTATTTATTGAGGAAAATGATCCACTGTTGCATATCTGAGTAGCAAGAAAGTGAGGGAGGCCTCAAGGATTAGCAGATAGTTGAAGGTGAAATTTGAGTCCAGTGTTTACAATAAATGGGAGCGGGCTGATTAAACCTCTTCTTTAGCCATTCTTTCGGTAGAATGACGTTAATCCAATGGAAATGTTGTGGAAGAACCTGAGTCTTGGGAGGTTTAGGGAGTTTTGCCTTGCCACTGTTGGCCTGTTGGGAATAGGGCTGCCACGATTAGTCGACTAGTCACGATTATGTCGACTATTAAAATCGTCGACGACTAATTTAATAGTCGATGCGTCGTGTTTTTTTTTTTTTACTTTGTTTTTCTCTCCAAACTGCTGCAGCACCGTCCACTGCCACATCTGCCTTTCTGTCCTTGACACACATGCGCAGTAGTTGTAGACGGGGTAGATGTAACATGAAGTTATACCAGACGGGCTCTGGTATCATGGCTACCCGGTAACGGAGCTCAAAACAGTGGGATCATTTTAAGAAAACGAAAGAGAAAAGTGTGCAATGCAATATCTGCAAGGCAGAACTTGCCTTCCATGGCAGCACAACTGCGATGCACGAGCACCTGAAAAGGAAGCATGTTGTGGCTGATTGTGACAATGATGAAGAGGGACCGTCATCTCGGTACGCAAAATGGCTAGTTAGCTGCTACAATTAGCGTAAACAGAGAGTTAACTTGCTACTTACTCATATTGATAGCTGTAAACGTTAACATTAGCGATGACGATTTGATTCATTAGCTTTAGCACACAATTTCATGTATTTTCTGTAACGTTATAACAGTGATGTGTTTGAATAGGAACGCTAATGTTTTCTAACGTTACGTTTCAGTGCTAAAAAAAAGTACGTTCTTCAATGTACGGCTTTGTTACAAAGTAACAATTTTGTTATATTTGAGTCACTGAGACTTAAACTTTATTTTTGTGAATAATTCCTTAGTTTCAGGTACCTACCTGGTACCTCATTTGATTTAAATGCAGCTATGTTTGATGCCAGAGACAAATGAAGGAAAGAAAACCCTAAAAAAAAAAAAAAAGATATTTATTTTTGTGTTGTTTAAGCCAGTGCCTTATCCTTATTTCACTCAGTTGTTTACACTTTATGCTACACAGTTAAATAATTTTGTTGCAACAAGCTGCATATTCCATTAAAGGTTTAATGAACTATTATCTTAATTGTCTTTATTTTAGTTAGCTAATGTTTAGGGGTATGTTTTATATTCAGTTAGCGTATGATCCGATTAGTCGACTAATCGAAAATAATAATCGCTGATTAGTCGACTATAAAAATAATCGTTTGTGGCAGCCCTAGTTGGGAATAGATGATAGAAGTTCTAAAATTGTTAAACTGCTTTGAGACAATGCTCCATTGTAAAAGCTGCTTTATAGAAATAAATTTGATGTTGACAGGATTGAGTAGTTCATGCGAGGAAATCCCAGAGTCAAAGCAGTCCTGTACAGAGGAATGGGCTAAGGTTTCTCCAAGCTGATGTGCAGAACTGATCAAAGTTTTCTTGCAGCATTTAGGTACACAAGGGGATCACAGTAGATGCTGAAAGCAAAGATTTACCTTCTTTTTCCACACTCAGATTTAATATCGGATCAGTTTCCCCAGTAAATAAAACGCAATATAATATTTTTGTCTCATGAGGAACAGAATTGGTATGGATGATGAGCAAATTTGGACACTTAATTGTTTGCAAAATCCTCTGTGATGGGATGTTCCGTCATGCGGCATAATTGTGATCAACAGGTTTAATTGTATGACAGCCCTGTTTATTCCTTTTGTTACTGAGTGTTGAATACATGACTGACATCAACAGTCCTGCAGCCTATGATGAAAAAGCAAGAAGAAATTCTGTATGGTTACCCTGTCATTCCTACCAGCCCCTAAAACAGGATACAGCCAGGGTGCCACGGCATACACGCAGACTCAACAGACACGTCAGGTCACAGCCATTAAGCCAGCCGCACCAAGCCCGGCCACCTCCACCTTCTCCATCTACCCAGTGTCCTCTGCGGTGCAGCCTGTTGCTGCTGTGGCAGCTGCAGCAGCCTCCGTGGTTCCGTCTTACTCTCAGAGCCCCACTTACAGCACCAATGCAGTTACGTACTCTGGTAAGATCATCCACTTTCAATTCAGTGTAGTGATATTCAGATTGAGCGCTCCACAGACGGTCTTCACACGCTTGCTTTTTCGTTCCCAGGCACGTCATATTCCGGCTATGAGGCTGCGGTGTACTCGGCTGCGTCCTCGTACTATCAGCAGCAGCAGCAGCAGAAGCAGGCAGTCGCTGCGGCAGCCGCCACTGCAGCCTGGACAGGGAACACTTTCACCAAGAAAACGCCCTTCCAGAGCAAAACTCTCAAACCCAAGCAGCCACCAAAACCACCACAAATACACTACTGTGATGTTTGCAAAATTAGCTGCGCCGGGCCACAGGTAGGTCAGGTTTTTCGCCCATGTACTGCTCTGTGTACTCTTTAGTGTGCCAAGTAGTAGCATTGAAGCACAGGTGAAATGTACCACTTCCTCGTCATCAGAGGAACTGAATTGTGATTAATGTTGGTGAAAGCAGTGTGTTGTGGTGTTTGTGTCGCTGCCGTGTGGTGCACGTGTAGGTAAATGTGTCTCTTGCAGAATCCGTTATGTGAGGCTGAAAACCGGCCAATTCTGGTCTGTGCATCATTATATTAAAGAGGACCTCTATAGCTATTTAATGGCCTTTTCCTTTACTTCTAGACTTACAAAGAGCATCTTGAAGGTCAGAAGCATAAGAAGAAAGAAGCGGCTCTGAAGGTCTCTCAGAACAGTACCAGCAGCAGCGGGGGCAGCAGCTCAGCTCGCAGCACGCAAAACCAGCTACGATGTGAGCTTTGCGACGTTGCCTGCACTGGCGCAGACGCCTACGCTGCGCATATCCGCGGAGCCAAACACCAGAAGGTAATCCTACATTAGAGGAGTTCATGTCAGTGAGAGGGTGACATTGCAATAGAAAGATTCCTACCTCATTACATCTACAGTGGTGCTTAAGTTTGTGAACCCTTTAGAATTGTCTATATTTCTGCATAAATATGACGGAATGATCCAATATTACATATTAGTGAGTGGGAAAAGTATGTGAACAAGTATATGATGGATCTCTGTTCTTTAAATAAAACAGGGTACCCACTCTCACCTGATTGTCATCCCATTTGATTGAAAACACCTGACTAATTTCACCTTCAAATTTACTGCTATTCCTAGAGGTTCACATACTTTTGCCACTCACTAATATGTAGTATTGGATCATTTTCCTCAATAAATAAATGACCAAGTATAATATTTTTGTCTCATTTGTTTAACTGGGTTCTCTTTATCTACTTTTGGGACTTGTGTGAAAATCTGATGATGTTTTAGGTCATATTTATGCAGAAATATAGAAAATTCTAAAGGGTTCACGAACTTTCAAGCACCACTTCTCTCTTCTGTACTTTCTTTTATTAACATTTAATGCTATTTTATAATGCGTATTTATCCAGCAGTCAGTGATGTCAGCGTGATGATGACAAGGATGTTCCTATTGGACGATCTGGCCTATTGTCTGTGCATTAAATGGGGTTTGGCCCTTTAACTTGCTGCTCTTGTTCTAGCATGTTCTTTACTGTGTGAGCAGCAATACTCTCCACTGTCTCAGGTTTCATCTAGTGCTAGGTGTTATTCTACAGGTGTAAAATAACAGTAAACAGCAATGCCCTTATAATAAGCTTTATTTATTTATATAGGACCTTTTTTTAAACAGCGTTTTTCCAAGTGCTTTACACAAGCAAAAGTCAAAACCAAAGAATAATAAAACCGCTAAAACAATAGCAAAAAGCTTATCAATATTTACTGAATATATTCAAGGTTAGGGTTACTCTTCAATCGGAGAGAATATAACACTTTACCTAATAATTTGAATAATGTAATGATATCCTCTTTTAATAATTTTTTTCCGTCCGTTAGGTTGTGAAACTGCACACCAAACTGGGGAAGCCTATTCCTTCCACGGAGCCCAGCGTGGTGACACAGGCATCTGCATCCACCTCGGCGGCGCCCATTAAAACAGCCAACTCATCCATCAACAGCTCTACCAGCAGCACTTCTGCCATGTCTGTCTCTTTGACCTCCACCTCCTCCTACCTGAAACCAGTCGGCCTGGTCAATAGTACTACAGGCGCACAGGGCAAAGGTCCCGGCCCCAGCAGCATTTCCATCACCACGACCACAATCAAGAAGGTCAACACACCCAAGATTAACTTTGTTGGTATGTTCTGTCCTGTTTTGCTCCTGCGCTGTATTTATTGTAGCAACAAGTTGAAAAGCTGAAATGATAAATCTAGAAGCTGTGTATTTTAATGGTCCTTGTTATACACTGAATGGCAACTTTATTAGAGACATCATTCTCATAGTGTGCTGGACCTCCTTTGGCCTTCAGAACTGCCATTGACATCATTCTGCAGCAATATTGACCCTTCTCACAGTTGGCGCAAATTGACTGGTGCTCCTCAAGCTCTGAACGGCCTGCTCTACCTCATCCCAGAGATGCCCTATATGATTAAGAGGAACCAATCCATCGGCATCTCTTGTGGCATGGTGCATTGTTCTGCTGGAAGTGGCGTTCTGGTATAAACAGCTGCCTTGAACGGATAAGCTTGGTTGGCCACAGTGCTTGGATAAACCTGTTTGTCCAAACATCCAACCCTAGATATCATAGGACCCAGGGTGTGCCAAGACATTTCCCACAGCGTTACTCAATGAAAATGTTGACATGTGGTAAATTGAGCCTCCCATGATCATGGTGCAACAGAAGTGTGGATTCTTATTACCAGGAGACGTTTTTCCGATGCTTAGTGGTCCAATTGTTGCTCTTTCTCCAGTGGAGTCTTGCCTTTCTGTTTCTCTCTGAGAGCACCGACTAGTATTGTAGTACTCGAACCCGGGCTCTGAGGCAAAGCGGACTCGGTAATTGTCGAGACCAGACCAGGTAGGATTTGAACCCTGGACCTTCTGGTCCATAGTCCTGTACCTTAACCCACAATAGTGTTCTCGCCATTCTCTCGACACTATTGTGCAAGAAAACCCCACAAGGTTGGCAGTTTTTGGAACTGTGTTTAGCATCGATGTATTGTCAATTTTTTCCTCCCTTTTCTAACGTGGCTTCACACTGAAACTTGCCCACTTGGGTTTATGCTGCACTCCAGGGTCACGTGTCTGATTTTCATACAGGGAAGCTCTAGGACTGGTGTGTCTAATGATGTGGCTACTCGGTCTAGATTTCTAACATATCGGTACAAAATGCCTGCGGTCTGTAATGTCGTTTGGAACTTTTTCCACACAGGAGGAAACAAGTTGCAGACCACTGCCGTCAAGATGGACGTGGAGATAACCAAGCCTGCGCAGTCGTCGCTGGCGGCATCGGTGCAGGAGGCTAAAAACGACTCGCTTGATTCGATGTCTCCTCAGTCAGCTCTTGCAGCCATGCAAAGTGACGTCCAGCCGGTCGGCCATGATTACGTTGAAGAGGTATTGCAGTTCATTTCAGTCACTGTGAAAACGAATATCCATCAGAGCTCAGTATGTGAGGCTGCGTCGTGTGTTACAGGTGCGGAATGATGAAGGGAAAGTCATCCGCTTCCACTGCAAACTGTGCGAGTGCAGCTTTAACGATCCGAATGCAAAGGAAATGCACCTGAAGGGAAGAAGACACCGGCTGCAGTACAAGGCAAGTTGCTCTTTAACCAAGGTTGGACTCGACTGTAAGCTGTACTTGCATGTTTAGCTGCTGATATTTTGTCAAATTGTAGATAGATTGTTGGTAGAAGGGTCCGAGCAGTCTGATGGTCTGTGTGAGTTCCGAGAGTTAGCAGTTTGGTAGACACAAACTGCGATGTTAGATGGAGTTCAGTCGTCTGGTGGTCTTGCACCACATGCTATGTTAGCGTTTGCCTGAGGGTAGGAGGCTGAACAGTTCTCGGGCAGGGTGGGTGGGGTCTCTGACGATCTTGGTGGCCCTGTTGAGGCAGTGTTTGGAAGGTCTGACCAACAATTACCATTCATTGTAATGGTAATAAATATCAGAGCGTAATTTAAAATGCGATTGTGTGCTGGCCAGAGCAGAGTCAGTCTCCACAGACGTGAGCTGTATTTGGTTTTGCTGTTACTAGCTTAAATAGCATTTCTTAATGTTGTTCCCTCAACATTGTAGAAAAAAGTGAACCCAGACCTCCAGGTGGAAGTCAAGCCCAGCATCAGAGCTCGGAAGATCCAAGAGGAGAAGATGAGGAAGCAGATGCAGAAGGAGGAGTATTGGAGACGCCGGGAGGAAGAGGAGCGCTGGAGAATGGAAATGAGGTGCGTACGGATTCGGATCCTGACCCTCGTTAGTTCCTGATGATTGTTATTGTTACTCCGCCGCTCTTTTGTTGGTTGCTCACAGGCGCTATGAGGAGGACATGTACTGGCGTCGGATGGAGGAGGAACAGCACCACTGGGACGACAGGCGCAGAATGCCCGACGGTGGTTATCCACAGGGTCCACCTGGACCGCCGGGTCTGCTTGGGGTGAGGCCTGGAATGCCTGTCCCACAACCACAAGGACCTGTGGTTAGTCGGTCACCAGCTAGAAACGTTTCTCGGTTGTGGTGCCGTGTTGACGTAGCGTATCGCCACAGATAGGGTTGGGTATCGTTTGCGTTTTATCAGTGTCGATTCCGATTCCAAAATGGTGAAATGTGCCATTGCTTAGGTGTAATAAATCTCTTTATTTTTGTATATTTCAGCTTTTACCTTCGCATTTAACCTATACGTGTTAAAAGCTTAATGTGGCTTGATGTACTAAAGCAGTGACCTGCGAACACAACTTCTCTCAATTGCTTCTGGTAATAAGTTGTCTGTTGCTGGAATGAACCTGTGATCCAAAAGGAAAGGAATAATCTTAGAGTAAGCTTTTTACTTATAGGTTTCAATGGTAATAAATATTAGAGAGTAATTTAAAATGCGACTGTGTGCTGGTCAGAGCAGATTTGATCTCTAGAGTAGCAGTCATTTCTCAGTCTCAATAGACATGAGCTTCGCACTGTTCATGTGAGCTGCATTTAGTTTTTTCTTAAACTAACTTAAGTGTAAGCTTTTTACTTGTAGGGGTGACACGGTGGCCCGGTGGGTAGCATCGCTGCCTCACAGCAAGAACGTCCTGGGTTCAATTCCAGGGTGGAGTGGCCTGGGTCTTTTCTGTGTGCAGTCTGCATGTCCTCCCCGTGTCCTTGTGGGTTTACTCCGGGTACTCCGGTTTCCTCCCACAGTCCAAAGACATGCAAGTTAGGTTAATTGATTACACTAAATTGGCATTGACCTTTCTGTATTCTATCAGTGAGTTGTCTTTGTGTATGGATGTAACCTTGTGTGTGTTGCTGAACATGGCCACTGATGCTGATAGCGACGTTAAATAAATGAACAAACGTAAACGTAATTTTACTTGTAGGTTTAAATGGGTTAACGTAAAAATGATAACTTTTTTTTTTAATCACAGGTTCTTCATTTCAGCAACAGACATTACTTATTGCCAGTAGTAATTGAGAGGAGGAGTTTGTAGGTCACTGCTTTAGTACATCAAGCCACGTTACGTGATGGCCGACTTGCGATATTTCACCTTTACACTGGGAATATGATGCTAAACATGAACATTCTGCAGAAACCGTACTAATTGAGTTTAGAATTTTCCTGGGCAAGCAATACACACTACGATACTCTCACTGATGGGGTGGCACAGTGGATGGGGTAGCATCGCCGCCTCATAGCAAGGAGCTTCGGCCCGGGTCCTTTGGTGTGGCAGTGTACATGAGTCGTCCCCCGTATCCTTTGTGTGGAGTGTCAATGTCCCCTCTCCCCTCCTTTCCGCGTTTCCTTTCCTCCGGGTACTCCAGTTTTCCTCCTACAGTCCAAAGACATGCAATGTTAGGTCTAATTGATTATGCTAAATAATCATTGACTTGAGTGTGTATTTTTTATATATATATATATATATATATATATATATATATATCTATCTAATATATATATATTATATATAATTATTAATATTATATATATATATATACTATATATTTTTTTATATAATATATATCTTTTTTTTTTTATATATCTATCTATTTTTTTTCTATATCTCTCGTATATTTTTTTTTATATCTCTATATATTTTTTATCTATATCTATCTATATCCTCTAGTATATCTCTTTTTTTATCATATATATTTTCTCTCTCTCTATCTATACTCTCTCTATCCCTCTCTCCTATCTCTCTTTTTTTTTTTTTTTTACTATAATGTTTTATTTTTTTCTTCTCTATCTCTATTTTTTCTCTCTCTCCTCTCTAGCTATATATATATATATATATATATATTTTTTATATATATATATATATATATTTTTTATATATATATATATTTTTATTTTTTTTTATATATATATTTTTTTATTTTTTTATTTTTTTATTTTATTTTATTTTTATTTTTTTTAAAGTTGTCTGGAAGTAACCTTGTGTGTCGCTGAACATGGCCACTGATGCTGATAGCGAGGTTAAATAAATCAACAAACTCGCTCTGTGGAAGTAGGCAGTTCATGAAGTAGGGAGTTGCGTTGTGGGTGCAGTTGGTCGAAACCAGTACAATGCTGGAGCTCAATATCATGCTGGTGCCGTAGATGTTTTCCTATGTTGGTGTGACCTCCTTTACAACAGATCAACTTTCCACACGTATTGCATTTTGCATTTTTGGTTTCTCCCAAAGTGGAGCCAACCATTTGCGTGCATCCATCTTCTGCTAAAGCTCTAGTGGTCAAATTATCAAAACAAAACTGTGTAATGATGCATGTGATTAGACGGCGCCCAAGGACGCGAGATCCCGCAGCGGCTCTGTGTGCTGGAATAAATGATGCCGATATGCGTGTTCTTGTTATTTTATTCATCATTTGATTTACCTGTTAATATTTACTTAGTTTCTGTTTTTGTACTATTACTACAGTATTATTTGACTAGATGAATTGGTTTCATTCTTACATTTATCATCTAAGCCCCTCAAGTAGGATGGGTCCCATTTTGAGTGTTGGTCCTATCAAGGTTTCTTCCTTATGATTTTTTTCTTTTATGATTTTTCTTGCTGCTGTCCCCCTAGGTGATAGTTGTTCAATTTGCTTAATCTAAAATTGTAAAGCCGCTTTGAGACCATGCTCCATTTTATGTATATTAAAAAAGCACTATAGAAATAAATCTGACTTTGTGTCCTGGCAGATGGGTGCCTCCTTAATACAGCTGTATTTTTGCACTAATCTCCGGAGCATATTTGAAGCATAACATGAACGAGTGCTCTTGGAATTTTGGGTTTCGATACCCTACTCTAGTGACGCAGCAGAACTGTACTGGTCCCGATTCAGATGGTATAAGGAACTTTGGTCAGCAGCATAAAGGAGGTCATTTTTAACTAAGACAAATACACAAAAATGCTCTCCTGTTTTTGTTTCAGCCCCCACGCCGGCCCGACTCCTCTGACGATCGCTACGTGATGACAAAACACACAGCCATCTACCCCTCAGAAGAGGAACTGCAGGCTATCCAGAAGATTGTATCAATCACAGAGCGTGCCCTCAAGCTCGTCTCCGACATCATCACTGACCAAGACAAGGGCAAAGAGGAGGACAAAGAGAAAAAAGAGCCACCCAAAGACAGGTGAGCTGATGCCTGGTCTAATTACAGGCTTTGTTTTATAGCTTTTAATTTGAGTCAGCATTTTGGGGGTTAAACATTTTACTTTTCCATGTTTCAGAGCACTAAAAGGTGTGATGAGGGTTGGCGTCCTGGCCAAAGGGCTGCTTTTGCGTGGAGACAAGAACGTCAACCTTGTTCTTCTTTGTTCCGAGAAGCCCAGCAAGAATTTGCTGTCCCGCATTGTGGAGCATCTCCCTAAACAGCTCACGGTACCAGTCTTTATATTAGATTGCTTTTTTAGACCTGGGGAAAAAAGTTTGCTCTGTGGTTTGATGGAAGCACTGACTGGCTTCACTTGTGCTGTATAGACACAACATCCCAAGAACATGGGCGTTAGTAAGGAGTTTGCTCTCCACCTTTGCTGCTACAACAGCTTTGCTCTTCCTGATTTGTTTGGAACCTGACTGAGGTTGCTGTTAGACAGCAAGCCCTGGTTCATTTGGCATTGCAGTGCATTTTCAAGGTCTGTTAGAGTTGAGGTCAATATTCGGTGCAAATTAAGCTCTCAAAGTCGGCTAACCAGTTCTCTGTGGGCTGTTGAAGGACAGCAGAGCAGAAAGTTGAACTGATTTGCTGGTTTCCTCCGACATCCCAAAGAATTGTGTTGTGTGGTTAATTGGTTGCTCTAAAAAGGGCCAGTGCGAATGTGACTGACCAAATTCATCATAGGTTTGTTCCTATTCTGAATAGCCATTGATGCCAAAAGCAATGCGAATTAAATAAACAAACAAAAAGCAAGTGTTGGTTCCCTACGCTGTGTCCGATCGCTTTGTGTTCATCATCCAGTCTGTTGGCTCAGCCTGGCTTTGAACCCTTTTTTTTCAGGTTCAAGATTTCAATCTGTTTTCCCTTTCTCTCTTTTTTTTAATGCCTTAATTCAGTCTTCAGTGTCTCTGACATCAGTTACTGGTGTAAGATTCTGTTCTGGTCTGTAATTGGCCCTAGTTTGGTTTCTTTGTATTGGATTGCAAACCTGATGCATCTAGTGTAACCCCCTTGGTTTGGTTTGGTTTTTAAAGTTGGTCACACCTGAGAAGTACGAGGTGAAGGGGTCTGGCCAAGAAGCTGCCATCATCCTGACTTCCAGCGCCGAGCCCAAGATGCAGGTGACCCATTACGCTGACCTCGCCGATCATCAAGAGAGGAGAACTCCCGGGATGGAGGTGGAAAAGACGTTGCTCCTTTTAAACCACCTGTTAATTGTATTAACTTGGACCTGTTGATTTGACACCCTAAAGAGCCTATCTGCTGGCACAAAGAGCTGGTACTAAGATTTACAGAATCATTTTTTGAGCTCTCTGAAACTGAGCCTCTCTTTCCACGTAAAGCATAGGACATGGTATAAAACCTGGACAAGTGCTTGAGCTTGGTTACGGTAATGTGACTAAAAGTGATATTAAGAGCAATCCGAGTGCCTTTCAAAAGCCTTAAATTTAACTTGTGTGCAACTTTTGCAGATCCCAAAATATTTTTCTATACTTTTGTGCAATATTTTTTCAGACCTGAAAGTTGATCTATTTAAAAATTCTGAACATGCATAAAGGTGATATTTTGAAGGCAGTTATTTCTGTTGGGGAATTCTATTTCTGTTGGGAAATATTTGGAGCTCACTAATATGGACGAGGTGAGCATTGTAGTTTGATGTAGGCATAGCACTGGGTTTGACTTGAAGCAGAGTTCATCACAACCAGGTTTTATTTTCTTTGCTTTAATCATTGCCAGCAGTGTTGCTCAGGGCTCTCTCTCTCCTCTTCTCTCCCTCTCTCTATCTCTTTGTAACAACTCTACAGTGCTCTTGAAGCTCTCTCCAAAACAAGCATGATCAGTGTTTTGCATTGTGTAAAGTCTAGTTAGTCCTTAGTAAGATTCATTTTTGTTTCCTGTGCTCCAGGGGATTTTTTTGGCTGTATAGCTAAATAATGGTGGGTCATATTTAGAGTAGTGTGAGTAAACCAGACTGGTTGTAGGAAATGATTAAATTGCTGTAAGTTGCGGGAAAGCGTGTCATATCCCCACAGGAAACAAATTTTGTTTGGTGAGAGGATTCACCATTCTGATGTACCTTGTTCCAAAATGAAAGTGCTCCCCTGAGTGAACAAATTGATTGTTATTATTGTTTTCCCCCTCACATTAGCACCCAATTAGGTCCTTTAGCTCAGGGTAACATGGCTACCCTTTCTTTTTTTTGTCGATGAAATTGCTGAAATTCGAAACATGAACGGTCTACCCTGTCGCACTTTCCGTTTGGATCCTTAGGGGAGTATTGGTAAGCTTTTGGGAGGAAGGCTGTGTTAGGAATCTTTCAGTTGGACCTGGGTTTTATAGACTTGTGATCTGCAATGACTCGTGAGGGTTTTCCCCTAAACCCATTCAAGGCAGGTATGCATGCAGTGATGTTCTAACCCCTTTCGCTGGGAGCTTCATGTTTTCTTTCCAGCACGCATTGCTGCCTTCATGTATCCAAAGCTTTGAGTCCAGCACAAAGGCTCCGTGCAATCCGAGTAACTTGTTTCCCATCTGAGGCTATGTCTACCAGCTCCGGAAGGATTTTTGACCAAGGTCCCCTCCTAAACCCCCTCAAACACTTTGCCACACCTACTATTGCCGTGCTGCTGTAGTAGGCCACGCCAAGCACTTCTTCACATGAAGAGAGCGTTCTCTAATCTTCCTGGTCTCCCTGTCCTTTTTGTACCGTGCTCACGAACATAAATTACAATTAAAAGCCATAACTTGACATCATAGACACGAGGACAAAAAATGATGGAAGTAGAAATGAACTGGACGTTACTTTTAAAGGGGTTCCTACATTTCATAATAGATGTGGTTTCATACAGAGTACTGGGTTGCTAGAATAAACATGAAACAATGCACATTTGTTTGTGTTTGGAAAAATGAATAATTGAATAAGGATCCAAGAAAATCCTATGAAGAAAATATGAAATGTTAGTTCCCCTCAAAAGAGTAGCCTGTACAGTACTGTGCAAAAGTCTTAGGCCACCATGCCACAATTAGGTTTGTTGTTTTAGCAATGGTATCATGACCGTATGTAATTTTCTGTCCCTTTTTATTAGAATACATTGATGCAATACAGGAAATTTGTAAGCAGTATTGAAAACTGCTTCTGTAGGCTGCAGTGGGAAGTATTTTAAGGTGACCCATCTACAGTCCAAAGTAGCTTGATCAGGATTGGTCTTTTTGGGACTTTAGCAGCGAGGAAACCACTTTTTGGAAGTGGAGCAGGGTGAAAGATGCAGGTTAAAGCTCACAAAGAGTGGAATGAAGATCAGTGAAAAAGTTATGGAGTGATGAATCCAAGTTTTGGTTCCATCGACTACAATGTTGTATATGGTCATTATACCAATGGTACATCTAATCTAATGGTGGCCTAAGACTTTTGCACAGTACTGTATATGACTAAAGTTGTTGAGCAGCTGCTCAAGCAGATATGGATGCGATGGCATTACGGATTGAGAGTACGTTATTTGCCCATTTAATAGCCATTGAGGTTCAATAGGTGGCTCAAGCAAATGCTGTATGACCAGAATAAAATTTTTTCCTCCACTATTTTCCCCCCATTTTTACATTTCTCACTCTTACTAGTTATTCCCCATGATAATGCAACACCAGCCCCTCATTCATCACAGCATAGCTGGCAATTTTTAGTTGTCAAATGCTAGAAGTTGAAAACGTTAATTTCCACATTCCCCTATTTGTCACTGAGCAAGTCATCAAGAGAGCGATGTGGTATGTGTGGCAATGTGTTGTTGGCTGTCTCTCTGACCTGGTCAAACACCCGTTCCTCATCTCCGTTTGACAATTCGATCCATTTTTAGATGTAACCTCGGGTATGGTGAAAGACCCAGCGGACGTCTTGGACAGGCAAAAATGCCTTGACGCTCTGGCTGCACTACGCCACGCTAAGTGGTTCCAGGTTCGGAACATCATTTTTCTTTCTTCATGTAGCCTTATGAGATGTATTGTTTTTCATTCACTGATTTACAGTTAGCCTTGCGCGGATGCTACCAGTAACTAAATTGAAATGACCAGTAACAGTTTTAATCTGTTTTCAGTTGTAAGATGGCGCATGGAAGCCTTGGCGTCCTTGCGTTCTGTTTAAACAATCCATTGTTATGATCTTATATACTAAAATATGATTCCATAAGGCTGCAGAATACCTTTGCATAAAATATCACCAATAAGAGCTTTCATGTTTGTTCTCTGTGATTTATTTGTTTTGATTATGATTCTTTTTTTTGGATTGTTTTTATTTTATTTTTATTTTTTTTGTTCTCGTTCTTTAGGGATTGAGAGGAAAGGAATATCTGATTAGTTTGCTCTGATGTTGCTCTCAGGCAAAGTAAAGCAGATTTCCTTGACTGTTTCAGTTCCTATGCTACTCTTTTCAAACTGATCTTTTTTTTTTCTTTTTTTTTGTAAATGAGAGTTTTGATTGTGAAGTATTTGGAAAACCGAGGTCTGAGTTTGCAAGGCGGCCAGTTTGTGCGTCTTGCAAACTTTGAACTCCTGTACTAACGGTGAGGTAAAATACTGCTGGGAATGGCAGCTTATTTTTGAGCACTGGCTTAAGAGTATGTAAACGAAGTGAAAGCTTCCATTGTGAACAGTAGTGTTGCACCTCTTCCTCAGACCCACCAACTTGTGTGACTGCTCGTGTACATGCTCTTGTCACTAACTTGACTTTATTGCACTGAAGGCTAGAGCCAATGGACTGCAATCCTGTGTGATTGTTATTCGTATTCTGCGTGACCTTTGTCAGCGAGTTCCCCCCTGGTCTGCTTTTCCGAGCTGGGTGAGTAAGACGATGACAGAACATGGC
The DNA here is from genome assembly GCA_025084515.1 of Ancistrus triradiatus. NCBI lineage: Eukaryota > Metazoa > Chordata > Actinopteri > Siluriformes > Loricariidae > Ancistrus > Ancistrus triradiatus. The sequence continues at coordinate 30,636 of JAJAGP010004018.1, read as the reverse complement.
CTGAGACTTGTTACTGTTTTGTAGTTGCATGTTTGGGTTTTCTTTAGATTGCTCATAAGTTGCACAGCGTTTTGCCAGTGAGAAAATATGCGGTCTGCGTTTACTTAAACCGGCTAAACAGGAATCCAAATGGTTATGAGATCCCTCGGATAGAATTCAGGCTATTTCTAGTCTTTCCTTATGAGAACTTTTTGTCAGCCCACTTCTGTGAGATCATGAAGAGCTTTCTAGCTGGTAATCACCACGTTCCTTGAGAGCTTGTGTGAGATTGACCAAAACAAAACAACTATAAAATGGTACCTCAGTTCTCGTCACAAATTTGTTCCACAAGGCTTGTCGAGAACCGAAAACAATGAGTACTGAGCAAATTTCCCCATAAGGAATCTCACTGCTGGATTTTAGGTAGCACCTCTGTGCCTGTAAGACCAAATTTAATATGTTAACTTGGTTTTTCTTTATCCAAGGCCATGGAGCTGCTTGTGGAGAAGGCGATCAGCAGTGCATCCGGACCGATGAGCCCTGGTGATGCACTGCGACGAATCTTTGAGTGTATTGCATCTGGAATTCTGCTACCTGGTAAGATCATGTACTCCTGAGTTGTTTTTTAACTTGTTGAAGGACAGACTTTGTGTGGAAAGTTTAATTGAAATGGAAGGGTAACTTTTTTTGTGAGTTTCGTCCTGTGTACATTTTAGTGTGGGTTTTTGAGCAGAGGCTCTTGATAGCTGTAGACCTCTGAAAGCATGGCATGGCTCTAGTTCCAGTTTGGTGGTACCCTGCTGAAAAAGTTTTGCTTAAATGGGTGTGCATACTGAGCTGCTTTTCATTAATTTGCAGACATTTGTCATGTTGAGTGATTTTTATGCAGAATTATTACTGGTATCTTTTGACATACCATCTGACTTGGTCACTGTTTGTAATAAATTCCACTTCAGTTAAATTTCACTTAGTTTATCTACTGTAGAACCAACACTAGTCCCCTATGCTCTTTTAATTGTCGTGATTAATTAGTTCCACAAGGCTTGTCGAGAACTGAAACGAGTACCGAGCATGTTTTTCTTGTAAGGAATAATGGAAAGTGAATGAATCTGTTCCAGACCCCCTAGAAAGTCCACACTGTATGAGGCATTATATGCATTAATGGAGTTGTACAGGTGCCCCCTGACTACTTATGGGGATACGTTCAGACAAATCCATCACAAATTAAACATATAATGAACTGGGGTTACACACTAACCCTTACATTAACTTACAATTGGCCAAAATCGTTAACACAAAGCTTATTTTATGGTAGTGTTAAAATCTCATGTAATTTAGTGAGTAATAGATTGAAAGTGAAAAGTAAAAGCAAAACACTTGCTGTAATGGTGAATTCTGGGCACGAGCATAGCTGAAAAGCTGTAAGCCTGTGTTTTGGAGAGTTCAGTTCTTCATTTCCTTTCAGTTGGCTGTCATTACTAAACCGTTTTAGGACCCATGGGGACTTACTTGCACTAAGAATACAGTACTGTAGATATAAACAAAGGAAAACCTAATAAACACAGTGGCAGAACTTCACTAGGAAAAGCTGAATTGAGTTGTTGTGTGGCTCGACTCATAAGTTTAAGCAAGTGCGCTGAGAACCGACACGCTTTTCTAGTCAAAATGTGTCGAGAACCGAATTCTACGAGTTCCAAGGTGGTAAAGAACTGAAAAATCTCTTATTCTTAAGTCTTAAGACTAATGTTTTTGATGCAGGGGGTCCAGGGCTGATGGACCCATGCGAGAAAATTCCCACAGACACCCTGGCTACCATGGACGAGCAGCAGAGGGAGGATATCACCTCAAGCGCTCAGGTAAACAGGCTTTTATTCGAGGGTTCATGATTTGCGTAAAACTTTTAATGAACAGAGCAAAGACTTGATACAAAGCTTGAAGTGCATAGTTTTTGTTCCACTGATGCCATGACACTACTGAGTTTAGAGCCAGTGTTAAATATGAGGCCAATTAATCAAGTAGTCAGTTTTGGCTTATCAGTGTAAGATTCACAGTCCAACCATTACAAACGTGTATCTCTTATTCTGCCTTTAATCACCAAGTGAATAAGCTTCCTGTACAAACAGATCTCATCCACCGATAGTAGGGATGTAACAACGGATAGCGAAGCAGAAATGTCCCAGTGTGTATCGTGGAGATGCAAAATGTTACGCCATTTTGTTTAATACGCCGTCTGAGTTGAATTGAGCAGTTTTTTTTTTGGAAACTCGTTAAGGTAAAGATGAATTTACGATCGAGGATGTTTAAAGGCTGTGAGGTTGTTGTTTACTCTCATTTTCACTTTAAGATGGAACTTGGCTAAATTTGATGGAACTGTTCCAATAGCCCTTTTTTATTTTTATTTATTTATTTTTTTTTTCTCTCTCTGCTGTAGCATTTATTAAACTCTTAATTTATTTTAATTGCAGCAGGCAAAATATTTAGTTTAAATTATTATGCAAGAAAAGTAGTCATTAATTATTCTTTGGAAATAAAGAAATGTTTTCACTTGGTTATTTAAGGAGTATAATGATACACTCATGATTCATGGTACTTGGGTCACGATTTAGTTTTCTAAAGATTATTGGTTTTACATTTGATAAGACGTTTTTTTTTCCCAGAAGTGTAATGCAAAGCAATGCACTTTTCCTGCAAGTTTTTAAACCAAATGCAATTAAAAGGAATTACTAGTAAGAGTTTTCAAATTGTAAACAAAATGCTCTACTGTAGCTTCAACGTGTTAAACTACAGTGAAAACATTTAGTTTTTAATTCTGGAGAATAACCGTTCAAAATAATGAATGCTTTTCTTTTATAAAAAATAGCCTTTAGTACTCTGTATTAAAAGAAATTGAAAGGATTCTCACTGAGAACAGGATGTGTATCTGAGATTATGACTACGTTCTCTGGTGTTCAAAAATGGAATTGCATTTGATGGCGGTATAATCAAGACTGCCCAATCCAGCCAGACGATGCATTGTCCTGTTTTTGCATTAAGCCCCTAATTATTTAACATATGGTGACCCGTCAGTGGAACATTTTATTTACAGGTTTAAACCTCTTTTTATTAAATCTTTTTTTTTTTTTTTTACTTATTCAGGAAAATGTCCATTGTTTTAGATTGTTTGCACCTCAGAAATAAAATAACTGTGTAATGAAATCAGGATCATGAATCGAATCGTGACACGAGAGCATCGTTGCACCCATAACTAATAGCATTGGCAAATTATTCAGTATCAATAGGTTGCAAACGTTGGAGCAACATTTTTTACAGTATTTACGTTCATAACTCACATTTGGTGTTATACAGTGGTACCTCGGTTCTCGTTAATTCATTCCAGAAGTCGAGTACCAAGCAAATGTTTCCCATAGTTAATGATGTAAATTGAATGAATCCATTCCAGACCCCCAGAATCCACACTGTATATTATGTTTAAGTAGTTTAATATAGTATGTACTGTATCATAGTGGCGCCCATTACATGGTAACACTTCCATGAACCTAGAGTTGGCCAAAATCATTAACACAAAGCTTATTTTATAATAGTGTTGAAAAATCTCATGTAATTCAGTGAGTAATGGCTTGAACGTGAAAAGTAAAAACAAGACACTTTAATCTATTGGTGAACTCGGGGGTGCTAGCATAGCTACTAATGCTAACCACTCAGCCTGAAAGCCAAGAGGATTCAATTCCTGTTTTCCTCTCGGTTGGCTGTCATTACTAACCATTTTAGGACCCATGGGGACTTATTTACACTAAGACAGTACTGTAGATGTAAAAATAAGGAAACACAATAAACATGATGGAGATCTTCACTGAGCAAGGGCTATTCTGAATCTTTGTACTGAATCGTGAATCGAGTTTTGGCTGAAACGAGTCACACGGCCCGACTGGTCGAGAACCGAGGTACCACTGCATTTGTATAGGCATTAAGAAGCTTCATGTAGCATCAGTACTGTTACAGAATAAGGGTGCTTAAACCTGATTAGTTCTGAAAGTTGTGCTTTGAACTTTTTGCAGTTTGCCCTGCGCCTTTTAGCCTTCCGTCAGATCCATAAAGTTCTAGGCATGGACCCGTTGCCTCAGCTGAACCCGCGTTTCAACGTCCGGAACAATCGCAAGAGAAGGCGCGACAACAGCGACAGTACCGACGGCTTCGAGGGTGAAGGGAAGAAGGACAAGAAGGATTTCGATGGCTTCTGAGCCTCCGCAGGCTTGCGATCGTGCCATTCGGTGTCGGTGTTCCGGTGGTGCGAGAGTCGATTGCTGTAGATCTCTGCATGTCTGTTACTGCATTTCAGAAATCATTCAGTGGCTGTAAATAACCCGTTTGGATGAGCGTCTCCTTTGGCTTTTACTTTGTTACTAGTGCTGCTCAATGGCGTCCATTGGCAGCTTGGTAAATGTTACTCTTTGTTTCCAGGATCCTTCGTTAATTACGTAGTAGTGGAACTGGACAAGCGTGTATGATATGCTCCGGTCATCCGTATGAATCCGTATGTATGTGCTAATAGAATTTGGTAATGTTACAGGGAATTCTTAAGACGTTTGAATATTCGGGAAACATTATCCTGGTAGTCTAATGGGTTCTGTGTTTAGGACTGTGCACATGCAGTACTGTGCAAAAATCTTAGGCCACCATTAGATTTGTTGTTTTACCAATGGTATAATGACCGTATTGTGCACCCAAACATTTCAATCTTGGATTAGTCAGTCCTTAATATTTTTCCCTCTGATCTAGATTCCAGTCTGTGACCTTTAGCATATTAGTTTTCAGCCTTTCAAGAAAGAAGTGGTTTCTTTGTTACTTTTCCAAGAAGACCATTCCTGATCAAGCTGCTTTGGACTGTAAAAGTTTCACCTTGGCATCCCAGTGAAGCTGCCAGATGCTGCAGTTGCTCAAGGAAGGGGAACGCACTGTAGCCTATAGATTTTTAAACACGGCATACACATTTTTTGTATTTTTATAATGAATGATATAAGTAGTTTATGGCCGTTGTACATTGTTAAAACTAGGGGTGGACGATATGGTAAAAATATTGCGATCATCTTCATGGTGCATGATATTATCGCGATACATGTGATCGCAGACGATGCATCGGTAGCGACATTTTTAAAAGCTTTAAAACTTATTCAGATTATCCCCTGCTTAAAGTGATTGCAGTTCAAAATGTGCTGCACTTCATCCAATCAAACAGGACTAATTACACTATGGGGAGTTGGTTCTCGATATGCTCCAAAAAGCATCGTCTATTGTGATGCTTTATTGTCATATCGCCCTCCCCTGGTTAAAACGATAGTATATGTAGTCTAGTGGTGGCTTAAGACTTTTGCACAGTACTATATACAAGCAAGAAACTGATTAAGGTTCTGCTATATGCAGCAAATGAATTGACCATCTGCATGAGTTGTTTAAATATCTACCAGGTCTTAATTTTCTTTATCTTTTTATTTTAGCTTAGCACATTCTAAGCTAGGCATTTTAAAGCCGTCTTCGGCTATCGGTTGAGTTAAAAATCGAACCATGCCAGTTATGAACATATTTCAGGGGTGCTGCTGTTTTAATTTGCCGTGTAAGAGTTTGACGACGTCTACAGCTGAGCAGTGTGACATGCTTTTTTGTGTGTGTGTGTGTTTTCAGTGAAGACATTCCACATGACTACAAACCCTAAGCGGAGATGTAGTGCTACAGAACGCTTGCTTTCAGGCTCCTGATGGTAGTCGGATGCTTTTAGCCGTTGGCGCTATACATGTCCTGACCCTACTCTGATTAATATGCCTAATACAAGTGGTGTGCCGAACCTGTACAGGCTATACAGCGTGTGTTTCTGTTGCATAGCTATATTCTGTTTCTAAAGGGACGGACTTGGGTTGTGTACAAATGAGCTCCTACCTTCTTAGTGTTCTGTAGCTGACACATCAGGCGATAATAACCCGCTTCGCACCAGACGCGGAAATCGCGCCGCTTCAAACACCCCTTAATAATGCACTGTGGTGCAATCGCTTCCTCGCTGTGTGGTCAAACCCACAGTGTTTTACATTCGCATCATTAACACGACCGCTTATACGTTTGCAGAGGTTTCTATGCTGTGAAGGAGCCGCTGAATGGTCGCTTATTTGTTGCAGGTTCAAGTCTGACGAGATCTGAAGTGTTCATGGTGTTGTAATCCCTAGATGTATCTCTATATGTACATATGGATATAATCACATGTAGCGCTGTCTAGGCTATGTCTGATCTCTAATATATAACCGTTAATAAGCCTATATATAATCCTGCTATAGAACAATAAACGTGTATAATTTTATCAAAAGCATGGCGTTTTGATAGGTTTCTTTCCATTTTAGTTGCACAGCCGCTTGCCCCATATCTTGTTTTAACATTTCCTAATTTGTTGGACAGTTGTTGAATGGGGGGGAAAGTGTTACTTTGGTGTAATTACAGATGTAGATTTATCCTTTCAGTAACCCGTCACTGTTCTGGTACTACTGTATAACAATAAAGTCCTTCACAAAAGCTTTGTTGAATGTGCTTTTTGTTTAACACATGACCCGTGAACACTTTTCTTCTTTTTGTTTTATTCTCAGCCTGTGGCAGGAAGGAAGGATGTGTGGGGTTAGGTTACTTTTAAAAATTGTGGACGGGAAATGGACTGGGTTGCTACATTTTCTTAATGTTGAAGTGTAATTAATGGTTATTTTGTTCTTTTTCACTCAAGGATTGAACAGTTTGCTTGAGGACGATCTCGGTGTAAATACACCTACTAGCAAAGAAGTGTCAGAAATAAAAATTGACTCAAATTATTAACAAATATGGCAGTCAAATGGTAAACAACCCACTTAAGTACAAGTCGCATACAAAGTGTGGAAAACTTCATGGAGGGGTTGAATACTTTTGCAAGGCAGTGTACAAATTGTGGGACATAGTAGCCTAGTGGTTAAGGTACTGGACTATGGACCAGAAGGTCCAGGGTTCAAATCCCACCTCTGCCAAGCTGCCTCTGTTGGGTTCTTGAGCAAGACCCTTAACCCACAATTGCTTGGGTTGTAAGACTATCAATTGTAAGTCGCGTCTGCTAAATGCTGTAAATGTAAATTCATCAGTACACACTTCTGCAGAGACAAGGGCATGGACCCCAGTACATTGTCGCTGTGCCCTACTGAAGTTACAGGGGTCAAAATCCCTTAATGGGGTCAAAATTTCCCATAATGCCCTACCATGTTTCAAAAGCTTGAGCGGCTAATGCTTTCAGTCGGAGCCAGTTTTGTTCGTTTTTTTGTAAATATTTGAAAGAAAGTCAAAACTTACACATGTAACCATATAACCTACCAAAAGTACATATTGATGACTAAAGCAAAGTCATCAGTTTTGTTAGCGTAAACAAAAAGTAAAACAATTAATAGAACATTTTGTTCTCAGTTTCTCAGTTTCTCAGACAAAGTAACTCCCACTTTTTGTTAAATCACTTAAACTATTTAGTGTTTAACAGGCTTGATTTTAATTCGCTGTTGTGGCCCTGTGACTGACTGGCAAGCAGAGGAGTACAACTGTGCCCCTCTAAATTCTTTGAGCCCCAGTACAAGTAGTGAAGCAGTGCCCCTGGTTAAGGGTTACCAGGGATTTGAAATCACAATAATTCCAATTAATAAGCCTTAAAAAATTCACTATGTGGGCGGCACGGTGGTGCAGTGGTTAGCACTGTTGCCTCACAGCTTCCAGATCCCTGGTTTGATCAAACCCTGGGCTCCACCTGTGTGGAGTTTGCATGTTCTCTCCATGTTCACATGGGTTTTCTCCGGGTACTCCGGTTTCCTCTCACACTCCAAAGACGTGTGTTAGGTTAACTGGTGTTTCCAAAGTGCCCTTTAGTGTGTGATTGTGTTCTTGAGTGCATGTGAGATGGGTTGGTGCCCTGTCTAGGGTTGTTAATGCCTTGGGTCCTGTGTCACCGACTAGGCACCGGCTCTTCCGCAACCATGACTGGAATAAGCGGATAAGACAATGAATGAAAATGAAAATTCACGATGTGTTTTTATTATAACTTAAAAAGACATGGGTAAGGTACTGGACTATGAACCAGAGGGTCCAGGGTTCAAATCCCACCTCTGCCAAGCTGCCACTGTTGGGTCCTTGAGCAAGACCCTTAACCCACAACTGCTTGGATTGTAAAACTGTATCAGTTGTAAGTAGCTCTGGATAAGGGCGTCTGCTAAGTGACATAAATGTAAATTTTTGTTCATAATTATGCAGCATTACATATTTTTGAACAATATATTATGTTCCCCAACATTATCATCATTACTTTAACAGCCTATGATTTCTGTAGCGAGTTATTTGAAGTTAACACTTGTCATTTTGATGTTTGGAAATGTGAGTAATTTCATCGTGTATTCCCCCTTACACTAGATTACTTTTGTTCAGCATCATTACCATTACGCTATTAATTTAGCAATTTACACTAAAAACCTGCTCACATTTATTTATTTAAAGCACATTTTACACTCGCTGCTGACAAGCATGAGCATATCTATGAACTAGCATCTTTTTTTCATGAAAAAATACAGAAGTAATTAATTATTTACAGCATTTAGCAGACCCTGTTATCCAGAGTGACTTGCGAGTTATACAGTCTTACAATCCAAGCAATTGTGGGTTAAGTGCCTTGCTCAAGAACCCAACATTGGCAGCTTGGCAGAGGTGGGATTTGAACCCTGGACCTTCTGGTCCATAGTCCTGTACCTTAACCGCTAGGCTACCACAGTCCATATTATTATAAAAATATTATTATATTATTAAAATTCATATTTAATTACGTCTTTAAGTTCTATATAAGCTTAGTTGCAGCACCATTAAGTATTTCAAGTGTATAAACATTATCTTAAAACAATTCAAACAAATGTAACGCGATGCTGGATGCTCTTGTCTCTTTTTTCTTTATTGTTTTGGAATCAGATTTTACTTTTCCAACACTATATACAAGACACAGAATTAGCATGAAACTTCAGTTCGTGAATGTTTGATCCAATCTACTTCAATACAGTTTAAATACTTCTTTAATTAGTACGTTTGGCTTCTACTGTTCATCAGCTGCAGCTAACGTACTAATTAGTATGCCACTGTAGTACCGAATCATGGCTGCGGTATGAATGTAGCGTACTGTTTAGTATGGTAGTATGCACTTTCACGCGTAGCTGTTATGTCCAATAAGGGCGTAGTCAACAAGGAAGTTAAAAGATTTGATTGACAGGCGCCGAAGCCAATCACATCGGGCAGGCTGTCTGTCGACGTCCCATAGGCGAGTCGTGTATAAATTAGGCGTTCAGAACAGGGGCGGGTTTACATTAGAACAGGTTCTCGTTGAAGCGCGGAAATTAGCGCAGCTCGAGAGGCAGCTGAGCTCGCGCATTCCCGGTTGTTTACCTGGGACGCGTCGAAATGTTGAGTTTGGGAAGCGGAGGAGCGAAAAGCGCCAAACCGTCGTTTGTGTCTTATGTTACACCCGAGGTAAGTCATCTATGGTGCGTTCGTAAACAGCGGCTGGCTGAGCGGATCGCGTTGTTGAAGATGTGTTCCGTTTTGACAGGTGAAGTTTCAATAACGTGACAAAGTAACTGTGCTCAAATGCGTCTAAGTGGATTATACCCTGTTTTAACTTTAAAACTCAACGGCAAAAGCGTGCATTGTAAAAATGTCATAGGTTCATGTGTGTTTCAGGTTCCAGTTGTGCATTGTTTTCGGAGAAGGTGTGGGCTTATCCTTCTGTTAACAATTTTTGCAGGGTGTCCCACAAGTCCAGCAACAATTGTACAACGCCAAAGTTTTAGACGGTTAATTGAAGACGCAGTTGGAAAAAAGCAGTGCGTCTTTACTTTTTTTGACTTTTTATTTTATTGCAGACAATATACTGTTTTCTTGTTTCTGGTCACTTCCTTTCATATCTTAAATACAACATCCATCCTGGCATTTCAGGGCTGCAACATTCTGAAAGTTGGCGGACAGGAGCAAAATTGGGCTAAGTAATTGAGGTGAAAAATAATGATCATGTCATTTCAAACAGGTGATTGGAAGGGATTTGTATAGTTTTCCCTCTACAGGGTGTAATATCATTAACTGATTTAAGGAGTCTGGGCGAGTTTCAGACTCATGCTCTCTGATCCCTCGGACTACTTCTAGAACCGTCATTCATCAATAGCTGATAGAACCACATGGACAAGGGATTAATTTATCAAACCTTTATCAAGCACTACAGTATAGTTACATTAACAAATGCTACTTAAAACTATGATAACCATGGTCGGAAATGGCGTCGACTTCTCTGGGCTCAGAGGCATCTAGGCTGGACCATCACACAGTGTATTGCGTCAGACCAATCAGTAAATCAGGTCGTCTTTGTAAGAAATGAACCAAAGATGAAAAGGACCATCCAGACTGTTATCAGTAGCAAGTCCTAAAGCCAGACTCCGTCATGGTATGGGGTTGGGTCAGTGCCCTTGGCAAAGGTCATTTACACTTCTGTGATGCAGCAGTAATGCAAAAAAGTACATTGAGATTTTAGCACAACATAAGCTGCCTTCAAGGCGACATCTTTCCCAGGGACATCCATGCATTTTTAATCAAGACAATGCAAAACCACATGCTGCACACATTACAAAGGCATGGCTGTGGAAGAAGAGGTTACAGGTACTGGACTGGCCAGCCTGCAGTCCTAACCTGTCCCCTGTTGCACACCTTAAGGCGTGTTTGCAGGAAGAGTGAGACAAAATAACACCTGAAATCACGTCGTGTCCTTGGTGCTAAGATGCCTTAAGTGTTGTGAGAAGGAATGGCAATGTTACAAAGTGGTAAATGCTTTATTGTCCCAACTTTTTTTGGAATGTGTTGCAGGCCTGTAATGCAGGGATGAATGTTTATTAACAAATGAAGTTGAGCAGACATAAAATGAAGTATAATGGTTTCATACTGTCTTCAATGAAATAAAAGTAAATGGAAGACGCACTGAATTTTTAATTAAATTTTTGCATATTGTCCCAACTTTTTCTGATATGGTGTTGTACTAGAGGCAAAGGTCAGGCCATCTGTGTGTCAAGTTAATCTCAAGAGAATGGTGGGTCATGCAACAAGCTGATGACCCCAAGTAGACGAGTCGTTGTACCAAAAAATTGTTAAGGAAGAATGAATTTAATGTTTTGGCGTGGCCAAGTCAAAGTCCTGACCTTAATCCAATTTAAATGTTGTGCAGAAACCCAACAATATTCCAGACCTGAAGCTGATTCTGTACAGAGGAATGGACTACAAATCTTCCAATACAGTGTATACGGAAACATTTAATTAGTTATTGCTGCACACAGATACTGAAAGCAAAAGTTCACATACTTTTGACACTCAGGTTATTTTCCTCAGTAAATAAATGACCAAGTATAATTGTTCTCATTTATTAAATTTGGTTCTGGATGTCCACTTGTATGACTTGTGAAAATCTGATGTTTTGGGTCATATTTATGCAGAAATGTAGAAAACTCTGTAGAATAGTTCACAAATGTTCAAGCACCACTGTATGTGTGTTGTTCTTAATGGACAGACCAGACTGCAGTAGCTACTCTGGTGTAATCTGCTTTCCTTAATAAATAAGTGCTAGGTTGGAAACCAGCAGAGCCAGAAGCTGTACAGGATGCTGAGCTATTGTTTTGCTTTCCTCAACTGCATGTGTGTGCACATTTGTGGGGTGGGAAACACGGACCAATTCGAAGTTTAAAAAAAAGGTCATTACGTAGACACCTTGACATCACGTCCTTCTGTCTCTGTGGAATATACCATGCCAAAAGCATGGAGTTTTATGGACTATTTCCTTTTTGCTGCTTTACAAGCCTGTGTTCTTTAAAAAAAGCCTTCAGAGTTTAAGATCTCAGGCAATGAACTCTTTTGAGAAGAACATAACAAGAAGGTTGTCTGATGCAGGTTTTGCCAGATCTTTACAAAGCTGTGGCACTGTCTAAGGTGTCTTTTAGACTGTAGTTTTGGTTCACTTGGTCTGGACCAAATCAGAAAATATGTTGTCGCATTGTAGTTCTGGTTTTCTTAGCGTTCATCTTGGCTTTCTTAGCATTGAACCAAAGTATGTAAGCAAATGTCTTATGAATGAGGTCACATACTATTTTATTTATTTATTTTTTTTTTTAAATGACATTTTGCGACCAAACTTGAGAACTTCAGCAACAATGCTGTTTGTTGGGCTAAACGTGCACGTGGAATTACTTAATGTGCTGGCATTTTTTTACCAGCTGATACAGTGGGGCAAAGAAGTATTTAGTCAGCCACTGATTGTACAAGTTCTCCTGCTTAGAAAGATGAGAGGTCTTGAAGTGTACCTATGATGAAAATTAAAGTATGAGAGACAAAATGAGGGAAAAAAAATCCAGAAAATCATATTGCAGGATTTTTAAAGAATTTAATTGTAAATCATGGTGGAAAGTAAGTATTTGGTCACCCACAAACAAGCAAGATTTCTGGCTCTCACAGACCTGTAACGTCTTCTTTAAGAAGCTCTTCTGTTCTCCACTCGTTTCCTGTATTAATGGCTCCTGTTTGACTCGTTATCTGTATAAAAGACACCATGGGGGGAAGATGCATGACCACTTGAATATTCAGATGACTGCAGATATCTGGTTATGATGAGCTGCTTCACTGTGAAAAGTGACTTGATGATGTGGAGTATGGGAAAATATTGCAGAAGTCTTGCTTCTCACGGTTGAAAAGAGGATGTTCCTTCAGTTTCCTAAAGAGGAATGACCATGTTATTTTTCAACAAGTGAAAGTTGTCCTGTGAAGACCACCAAGAATTGGCCTGAGAACAAGTCCATCAGCTTCAGGTTTTGGCCTGGTCAGAGCCCATAATTGAACCCTTGTGGTAAATTTGGTCTCACATTAAACATAACTAAAAGAGGAAACATTTGTCGGGTTTGCATGTCCTTTCAATATCTGCATGGGCTTATTCCAGGTACAGTGGTACCTCAGTTCTCAAACACCTCAGAACTTCGATTCTTGACGCTTACTCTGTGCTCGGTGCACTTGCTTAAACATGTATGAGTCAAGCCGTGCAACTTGTTCCAGCCGAAACTTGATTCATTATTCATGATTCAGTACAGTGATTCGGTGATTCAGATTCCCAATAGCCCTTGCTCATGAAGATCCATGTTTATCGGGTTTTTCTTAATTTTACATCTACAGTACTGTATTGTTGTGCAAAGTCTCCATGGTTCTAAAAAGGTTAGTTATAAGAACCAATCGAAGGGAAACCGAAAGGAAACACAGGCTGCAGTTAGCTTAGCAGCTATGCTAGTGCCCGAATTCAACACTTTATTATATAATAAGCTTTGTGTTAATGAATTTGGCTGACTGTAGGTTAATGTAAGTGTTTTAAACTTATTAACTTACTTATCATAGTATCCTTGCATATCTTTTGCTATGATACAGTATAGATCGCTGTACCAAACGCTCATTAAACTCCTCGGTTAATGATATATTTAACTTAAGACAGATTTGTCGGAATGTATCCCCATCCTAAATCAGGGAGCACCTGTACAATACAACTCCATTAATGCATATATTGCCTTATAAAGTGTGGATTTTCTGGGGGTCTGGAGCGGATTCATTCAATTTACATTATTCCTTATAGGAGAAATTTGCTCGGTACACGTTGTTTTCGGTTCTCGGCGAGCCTTCTGGATCGGCGAATTAATGCTGAGGTACCACTGTACTCTGGTTTAATCCCACAACTCAGATATGTGTTAGGTTCCTTGGTCGCTCTAGATTACCCTAGTGAGAATGTGTGTGACTGGTATTGTCGTAACTTTGCACCTGCTGTGTCTTGTCATTGGTGCTGATGCAATGTTAAATAAAGAAATAAATCCAAATCTTGCTTTATGTATGCATCCCCAGGAATGTGTGTGCTTAGCAACAGATTAAATGAAATGCAAGACTGAAGCAGGCTTCATCTGCAATAAAATTGTTTGATTAATCACCTAATGGCAGTAGGTCTCCAGCACCCCATTTAGCCAAAACAAAAAGCTGCTGTTTGAAAGACATCCAAGGGTATATCTCTGAATCCATGTAAAGTGCTGTGGTGTAGAGTATTAAAATGTCTTGGGTATGCTGTGCCTGCTGCCACCCCCATTAATCCCAATGGCACCCACGGCCAAGCCCAAACCCAGCTCCCTCTCCACTGCAAGTATTGGTACACACCTCCTAATCATTGAATTCAGTTGTTTCTTTCAGACCCATTGACACAAGTGTGTAAGATCAAATGCCAAGCCATGCAGTCTGCCTGTACAAACATTAGTGAAAGAATGGGCCGTTCTAAAGAGCTCACTGAATTCATGTGTGGTTTTGCAATAGGATGCGGGGCTCTAGACTGTGACCAAAACTGTGCAATAATGCAATATTTTTTTTGGAAAATGTTTGAGTTACATTTCCATAGTTTTGAGTTTGACTCCTTTGACCATCCTGTTAAGAGTATTCTTCAGGTCTGTCTAGTGAATGGCCTTGCCGCCTACTTTTCCTTTGGTAGGGCGAGTTACCGCGTTGCCGTCATCGATTGTTCCACACTCTCTTACAAGTTGTACACTGTGCTTCCACCGTCACACGACTGCTACAAGTTGTATGGGTCTGATCCTATTGGCTTGTTATTGTAACACCAAAATTTGGCGAAAATGCCCAGAACTACAACTGAGGGACCTGAATGAAGACCTGCAGAGAGCTGGGACAAAGTAAATAAGGCTACCTCAGTAACCCCCTACGCCAAGGAGTGCTCAGATCCTGCGGTGGCCAGGTGTTGTCTCCCTGCGAAGCCAGGACAATGACGATGGTCCGTGTTAAGGGAAGAATGAACGGGGCCATGGTATCATGAGATTTTAGCCAAACCTCCTTCCATCAGGTGAGCGCATTGAAGATGAACGTGGCTGGGTCTTCCATCAGAACTGATCCAAACACGATCCACAGCGCACCGCTCGGGGCCAACGAAGGAAGTTGCTCGTACAAGGCAATTTCAAAGTCCTGGAGTGGCCTAGCCAGTCGCCAGACCTCCACCCCATAGAACATTTGTGGAGGGAGTTGAAAGTCCTGTGTTACCCAGCGACAGCCCAAAAACATCACTGCGCTAGAGAGACCTTCCTGGAGGAATGGGCCAAAATACCAGCTAACATGTGTGCAAACTGGTGAAGACTTACAGGAAAACGTTTTATCTCTGTCATTGCCAACAAAGGTTATGTACAAGTATCAAGTTGAAACTTTGTTATTGAACCCATACTTTATTTTCCACCATAATTTACACTAAACTCTTTAAAAATCCTACATGTGGATGTACGGGATTTTTCTCATTTTTGTCTCTCAAGTTGAAGTGTACCTATACTAAATTAACAGACCCCTCTCATCCTTTTTCAGCAGAATACTTGCACAATCATTGCTGAATAAAGTACTTTTTTGCCCCACTGTATATCTGCCTTTCATGTAGACTGCACCACTGGTAAAGTAAAAATCAACATGGGAGATTGCAGTCACAGAGTAATGTAAGCATAGTACCCTGTCATTCTGTAACTGTCATTTTAGTAGTAGGACCGAAATAAAAATACCAGACTGAAACTGAATTTGAATATGCTGAACTGAAAACAGAACCGAAAGGTTTCTTTTTTTTCCCCCAATTGTGCTTTTATTTCTGGTTTTCAAATGATGCTTAATACAGAAATATAGTCTTGATACCACAAATGAACTGTGACTACAGGTTGTTTGTCAAGTGTCTCTGGAGATGAGAAATCTGAGAAATGATTTCACACAGCTGATTTTTCACTGTTGATCTGCATCTGAACAGGAACACTTTTCCACCCAGCCTCCTTTTGTTCAATACCCATGTTCATCTCGGGTGTCTGGCTCATTTTAACTTTTTTGGGAGGGTACTGTATATACAGGGGTTCTTGAAAGTTGTGATCCCTTTGGAGTTTTCTGTTCATCATCTGTTTTTGAACATCATCCGATTTTCACGCAAGTTCCAAAAGTCAGTAAACCCATTTACAGCATTTAGCAGACACCCTTATCCAGAGTGACTTACAATTGATACAATCTTACAATCCAAGCAGTTGTGGGTTAAGGGTCTTGCTCAAGGACCCAACAGTGGCAGCTTGGCAGAGGTGGGATTTGAACCCTGGACCTTCTGGTCCATAGTCCAGTATCTTAACCACTAGGTCCCCTAAAGAGAACCCAGTTAAACATATTGGACAAAATAATTATACTTCCAGGAGGTTTTGTTGTACTTTAAGCTTGAGAAACTATGTTTCTGTTTGAGGGTCTCCTTTTTCAGGACTTGGAAACATTTCCTGAAATATATCAACAACCTTGACTCTCAGATGAGGACGGTAATGCTTAGGCGAACAAACTGAGAGGAGGGCTCCCCTCTCCCCCACTTGACTATTCACATATTCATTTTTTTTATAACTATATATATAATATATATGTGGTCGTTTGTATTGAGGAAAATCCTATATTATGTATGTGAGTTGCAAATGTATGTGAACCTATAGGATTGTTTTCAGTCAGTGAGACAGTCGGGTGCGAGTGGGGGCTCTGCTGTATTTAAAGAATAGGGATTTGTCATGATCTTCACAACACACATTTGTGAAAGTGTATCATGTCATACAGTTTCCTGAGTAGAGCCTACCATCAGAGGAACACTGAACAATAATGGTGTGAATGGCAGGGTTATTAGGAGAATGTCACTGTTCTTCCAAAAAAACAAAAAGAAAAGAACGTTACTCCATGTAGCTCATGAGGAAACCTCCAACATCGCAGAGCTGAAGCTGTTCTGTACAGAGGAATGGACTAATATTCCTCCAAGCCTATACACAGCACAGATTACCTGCTACTGGAAATGTTTAGTTTGAGTCTTACCAGATGCTGAGAGCAGAGGTTCACATACTTTTTGTCACTCACAGATCTGTAATATTGGATAATTTGTTCAACAAATAAAAAACTGATATAATTGTGTTTGTTTAACTTAAGATTTATCTACTATTGGGGCTTGTGTGAAAATCTGATGTTTTAGATCGTATTTATGCAGACGCGTAGTAAATTTGGGTTCACAAACATTCAAGCACTACTATACAGCTAAAATATTGGTTACATCATAGATTTAAAAAAATGTGCCTGTGGTAGCCTAGTGGATAAGGTACAGGACTATGGACCAGAAGATCCAGGGTTCAAATCCCACCTCTGCCAAGCTACCACTGTTGGGTCCTTGAGCAAGGCCCTTAACCCACAATTGCTTGGATTGTAAGACTGAATCAATTGTAAGTCGCTCTGGATAAGGGCGTCTGCTAAATGCTGTAAATGTAAAAAATGGTGTCTATTTTTATATGACAAGCATGTTCTCCTGAAGAGTAAAGAAGGAACTCTTCCATGGGGCAACTGTAGAACACTAATGTATGATAACATGGTGTAGTGTTTTCAACATTTGAATAAACCTACAGTCAGATTCTGTGCTCATTAAAAACCAAAGTCAAATTAGCATGCTGCCATTTTCCAGATTAGTTCCTGATCGTTTCACAGCAAGGTTGTCAGGGTAGCTTGACTACATTTGGTGCAATCTTTATATCTGGAATTTGTGACTGTTGTGTTAAATGATGAGGGTAACTAACAAAACCTGCTTTCTGGAATGGCCCCTTCCTATCATTTGCATTGTTACTGCTGAGTCGCCTTTCAGGTACAGTTTAGTGAAGCAGCACCAACTTCTCTCAGCCAACTGTGAAAAAATGGGGCAAACCTAAAATTGCAAAATCATCGTTGTTTCATTCCATTGGAATGGGTTCAAACAGTTGAAGTTGAAAAATGGTAGTTCTTTTAATATGAGACCAAAGTTTTCTGTAGGGTTCAAATCTTGCCAAAACATGACCATGGCGGCTGATGACTGATTTTAAGATTAAAAACAAAGATATTTGGAACACCCAGCCATGAGTCAGATTTATATCAAACATTTAAATCGTTTCCTGATTTATTTGTGTTCAAGAAGACTAAGTGAATTTCCTTGTTTCAGGCTTTTACTCCAACAGTTCACTGTAGAAATAAAACAGTGATGATCAAATGATGGCGCAGGTCTCAGGAGTGCATTTTCTTGCTTCTTTGTAATTTTCTGACCAGTAATGTTATTAAAAGCTTAATATTTGCAATTTTAGGTTTTAAACCCTATTCACACAGAGTATGATTTTTTTTCGCAGGGAAAAATGCATGTGATTTTTAAAATAGTGGGACTTTCACATCATCAACGTAAAATAAAAACAAAGACACGAGCGAGGATTGGTGCAGGAAGCTCTAGTTTGTGTTTTTGTGGGCATGAACAGATTAGAATGCCCTTAGATTATCAAGACAACGGTTCCATCCAGTCACTGAGTTGTATCACCTTCAATCTCCAGCTTTTCAGCTATTTTGCCCCATATATTTTCTTTAATATCCATGTTCTTATAGTCAGCGTGTTGCTTGTCATATAAGTTCTTGTGCTCTGATACTATCAGGATGATGTTCTGCCTGACAACAGAGCTCTGATTGGTCAACCTGATTTTAATGCATCTGAACAACGCAGAAATCAGAACAGTCTCCGATTAAAAGTTTTACGCAGCGTTGCAGTCCTTCAGTTTTGGACTCGGCGTGTCTTTTTCAAACCTTGACGTGAATTTTTTTATGAAGGCCTTTACATATAAAATTGGTTGCCTGTGTTTTCCTTGATGTTTTATGTACGAAGTAAAAGATCTGCCTATTTCTGCAGGAGATCAAATCTGAGAAGGAACCACCGAAGAAAGAGAGGCGTCCAGACTTGTTACCAGGTAAATGCTTTGAAAAGATTTGTGTTTTTATGAATGTTAGCCAGTGATTTAAGAAATAATTTGGATTAAAGCAGTGCAGCAGTTGTCAGATTATGGATTTTTCACATGTGTTTTCCCTCTGTGTTCATCTTCAGGGGAAGTGGTGTTCTGCAGTGCAAACCCCATCCTCAAACACACTCAGGATGACGGTTCTCAGCGGGGAATCTTCGGCACGCTCCTCTGCACCAATTTCCGTGTCTCTTTTATCAGCGATGAGACCCAGTCAGAGGAGACGGTAGGAACACAAGCCTCTGCTTGAAAGCTGGCATTGAATGCTAAGATGTACTTTAGAAGTGTATCTAAATATTGGAACTACAGTGATTAAGTATTGCTTATTGATGTGCAGTTTGTTTGGTGCCAGGTGTTAACTACTAGCTCCAGGTGAGCAGGAGCATGATTGGCTTTCTTTTATTTGGTTTTCAAATATTTGTATGGGTATCATGGTTTGAAGTAACAACATTGATCCCATTATATTTATTTTACTAGATCTTGTCGAATGAAGTGTGCTTGTGAAGTTTTTTTTTTAAAGGGCTAAAACCTATGTTTTAATTATTTCATAAGATGCAAACACACAAATAGAGAAACAACCCCTTGCTCCGGGCCCCTTTTCGGGCTATAAAGCGCACCGGGTTATAAGGCGCGATATCAACGGATCTATGTTCATACATAAAGCGCACCGGGTTATAAGACGCATTAAATGAAACAAAACTCTTAAGTTCCGTCGGAAGCTCAGTTTGGTCTTTACCTGGCGCAGGGCGTCTTCTTGCTTCCTCCACTATCCGTACATTGCTTCGTTAATGCCTGATTTCCTCCACACTCTCTAATGTCCATGTTGTCAGCGGGGACTGATATGGTTGATTTGAAATCCGCTTCGAAAATAATGAAATGGATGCCGTACCCTAAATGCTGAAAGCACATACCGTATTACTACTCCGCTATGCTGCGCACTAACGGTGGCCTAAGCTTTTCTTAACTTACCAAGGCCGTGCTAAAACATTTTGACGATTTATGATGCCGTGTACCATCTACAATCGGGTTCTAGTTGAAAGCAAACCAGAATTATTCATCATTAGGCGCACCGCATTTAGGCGGCCCTGTCGATTTTTGAGACTTTAAAGATTTAAGTGCGCCTTATGTCCCTCGAAAAATACGGTAAAATTGATCATGGTCTATCTTTTCTGTAAACCCAAGAGCAAATTCAAGTCACAGGACTGAAATAGAGATGTAGTCCACCTCCAGATGTGTAAGAACAGGTTGCCAGATTTAGTCTTTTTTTAAAAACGTAGCACCAATTTAAAAGTTCTGTGTTGTGTAGAATAGTGTGTTTTTCCTAATGCCTAATCCAGTGTTTGAAGGTAGGTGGGAAAACCTATTTTTAAGAGATGCACTGAAATTTCAGCCATCAAGAATCAGTGGGGGCCAGAGAGTTTAGATGAATGCAGATGGGTAACAATCAGAGCTTGGGAAACAATATGTACTCCGCTCACTCAGAGTGCCTATATAGCATTTAAACGTTATGTATATTTATATGGTGAGGCCGACCACCGAACAGGGAAGTGAGAATGAAGGTTTATAACACACATAATGTACACATGAATTAATAATTAGGCTCTGAGACCTCTATGCTGTGCTCCAGGACCTCTGGCTGGAAGATACAGTAGAACAGGATTGAATCTAAAATGACCATCTCCTTTGGTACAGCATATGCAGCTTGGAATATATACAGTCTTTATAGTGCACTACCTAACAGGAAGCCATTTGGGCTTAACCATAGTGCTGTTGACATTTATAGAACGATGTAACAAATGCTTGCGTCTTCATTTTAAAGTCTTTTATTTCAGTTGGCTGAGGAGTCCAAATGAAAAGGTCTAGTGGAAGTTGCACTGAACTTCACTGAAGACTCCATTTTGGCAGTCTAGTAGATAGAAAGTACCTGTACTTTAAAAGTCAAGGAGACAGAATGCACTTTGTAGCTTTTCTTGGTAAAGGAAAGCCAAATTCCTTGAAACGTTACCATGTGGCAATTTAGGCGAATGGCAATTTACCTTGTATTTCCTTTTGGTATTGCAAATGAATCTGTATTCTGTCACTTTTTTGGTGAGGGTTGTGGTTTGTATAAATAAGTGTGCGTGTGTGTGTGGGGCTCATGTTTATATTACATTATGGGGAAAAGCAGGAAAACTGCTTTTTTTTATTTTTAACGGGAACCATTTACATGTACAGCATTTAGCAGACGGCCTTATCCAGAGCGACTTACAAAAAGCAATTGTGGGTTAAGGGCCTTGCTCAAGGACCCAACAGTGGCAGCTTGGCAGAGGTGGGATTTGAACCCTGGACCTTCTGGTCCATAGTCCAGTACCTTACCCGCTAGGCTACCACAGTCTCACACTTTTGAAAAATTAAGTCAAAAGATTTGCCTTAGGTTACTGAGGCTCAGGATCCGGTTAGGATTGGGGATAAGTGTAGCAATGACTGGCTACAGTAACTATGTCAATGAGAAGTCCCCACAAAGATGGTGCATGTACGTGTGTACTATGTCTTGCTGTACTTGTGAGGACCAAATGTCCCTACAATGAAAGGAAAACATGAAATTTGGACTTCTTTAACTCTTTAACTTTTTTTTTTTTTTTTTTTTACAAAAATGGCAACTTTTATTTGAAAAACCAAGTGAGCCTAAATACTTGCTTTAGGTTACTGAGGTTAGGGGTCGGTGTAGCATTAATTAGCTGCAGCAGTCCTTCATTGTCATTGATGTCTATGGAAAGCCTTCACAAGGATAGCAGGACAAATGTGTGATCAGAAAGTTTCAACACACATTGTGTGTGGAATTGAATTAAAATTTCCTACAATAAGACTCAGTAAAAAAAAGTTTATATAATTTTGAGTTTAAATGGAAAAATTAAAAGATCAAGAAAAACATCTAATTCTCTAGACAAACGCCCATGTGCATTTTTGGGTGGAGCGGCTTTTTACAAAGTTGGAGCGTCCGTGTCCTCTCTCACTCCAAGATCGCTGTCATTACGCTCCATTGTGACACGTGATACCATTGTGGAGTCCAGCCATGATGTCCTTGGTTGACATTGGCACATTTGTCCCAGCCTCCATCAGGATATCCTGTAAGTCTTGCATAGTAGCCCCGGGGTTTTTCTTCATTGCTCTGATAAGATGGTTAAGGCCCCTTGACGATATTTTGGGATTTCCCTCAGAGCCAGGCATATTTGCTGTGTCTAGATATGTCTAGGTCTTAGATATCTCATAAATATGGGTAAATGTGCTTAATGTCACACACATTGTTTTTCAAAAATCACAGATTTAACCAGCCATTAAATAACCTTTGAAAATTACAAAGAAGGCTACAATACATGGCATAGCCTACCGTAATGGTTGAGTCTAGAACATCCAACAACAGTGCAAGGCTTCATGCTCTTCTACTGCTAAGTTGAGTTTCACTCTCCAGGTGGTGTTGTGCCAAATTCTGCACCCCTGCCAACAGATCCATCCCTTGTTATGTGCGCTCACAATGGCTGAATCCCATTTCAGGGGCTGCATCCTTTTGAAGGACCGTCTCATTTCGGTTTGGCCTTCGCCACGGTCTACTCTGCTTTGGGTTTCCTGTTTGGGTTTCCTTATTGGAGGAGGAGACGCTTCACCGCAGGCTTTGGCATTCATTTCCCCCGCAATTTAATAAAGGGCTCAGTTTGCTTCTTGCTCCCTAAAACGAAACAAAGTTGCGCTTTTGCTTTTGAACATTTAGCTATTCGAATTTAATAATCCTTACATTTAAATGATGTAAATTCCTCAGCCAACCATTTTGATGTCCCCAAGTTCCCCTCACCTGTAATGCACCTCGGGATATGTTGTGTCATGAAGGACACATCAGATGTATCCTTCATTTTCAGGGAAAAGAAGGCCGCATTTGTTGGCCGCATACGAAGGAGCCTTTGAAATGGGACAACCTAGGTGCGCCGCTATGACGCAATCGGTCTTCAAATGCATCCATCCTGCATTTTTGAGCAAAAAACGTTGGGGATGCATCTGGAGGCAGGGGTGCCAAATTTGGCATAACACCCATTTGCTAGTGCTGCTGCTTGGTGAAACCGAACCAGTGAACGTAAGTCACTAGAAAACCATGTCAAATCACTAAGCACAAACCTGTGGTACTGGTACTGTGGTAGCCTAGCGGTTAAGGTACTGGACTATTGACCAGAAGGTCCAGGGTTCAAATCCCACCTCCGCCAAGCTGCCACTGTTGGGTCCTTGAGCAAGACCCTTAACCCACAATTGCTTGGATTGTAAGACTGTATCAATTGTAAGTCGCTCCGGATAAATGCTGTAAATGTAAATGTAAATGGATAAGGGCGTCTGCTAAATGCTGTAAATGTAAACCTACGGATCCCATTTAAAATTTCAATTTCATTGTAAAGTGTCTATTACATGGGAAAAGGCTCATTTCATGGCCGGTGACAGGATTCTCATGGCCGAAAAGTAGGTAAGGCCCAACTTGTACCCCAGTGTTCCAATGAAATGATCTCAGCTTTCAGCTTTGGGACAGCTCGTTTAGGCCTTTTCACACAGAGTCTGATTTTTATGGACGAAAAAATGCATGTCAAGGTTTGAAAAAGAACACGCGTATATTAACGCCGTCCTTCACACAGAGTCCGAAACTTACAGACTGCTGCGCTGCGTATAATTTTTAATTGGATCCGTTAAAATCAGGCTGACCAATCAGAGCTCTGTTGTCAGGCAGAACAGCTCATCCTTCAAGAGCTTATATGACAAGCAACTCGTTGACTATAAAAACATGGATATTAAAGAAAGTATCTGGTGGAATTTAACTGATAGGCTGGAGAATGATGGTGATAAAGCTCAGGGACTGTATGGAACGGTTTTCTTGTTTACCTTAGGGCATTTTAATATGTTCATGCCCACAGAAAACAAATTGTAGCTTCCTGTGCTAATCTTCGCTCGGGTGTCTTTTTGTTTTTAATTTTTTTTTTTTATGTTGACGATGTGAAAAGACGCGACGAAATCTCTGAATCGTTAAGAGAAGGGAAATTGAAGAAAGCAAAAGCGGACAGTTTTCAGAGTGTTTAGACAAAAAAACGCATCAGACTTGGTGTGTGGGTTTTACTACGTTAAAAATCGTATTCGTTTTTTCCTTGCGTAAAAATCCAACTTGGAAAAGGCTTTTAGTCTTCACCGTGGTTGCAACACACCTCAAACATGGAGACTTTTGGGTGGCGTTTATGCTTCACCTGCGAGGTGTTCATACATTTATACATTTACAGCATTTAGCAGATGCCCTTATCCAGAGCGACTTACAATTGATACAGTTTTACAGTCCAAGCAATTGTGGGTTAAGGGTCTTGCTCAAGGACCCAACAGAGGTGAGGTGGCAGAGGGGGGATTTGAACCCTGGACCTTTTGGTCTATAGTCCAGTACCTTAACCGCTAGGCTACCACAGTCCACACAGTCATATGTTTAGGGTTGTCGTTGAATGTCCAATGGATTAGTCATGTTTTAACTTTGCTTCAGGTGTCACCGGTTTTAAAACCAGAAGTAGTTTATTGGGGTTCAATAATTGTACATTGTTCATTTTCTTTGCTCATTTACTGTTTCATTCAGCCGATAAAACTGTTCAGAGCTCGAACTTACTTTCAATGGTGTATCACTTAAATGTTTTCAGTTATCAATCCTTACTTTCCTTGGTGGGTTGAATATTTCTTATTACATGTGTGTGCAATCTCAAAGACGTCGTCATTTAAAGCATTCACCAAGGCAAATTGCAGACTCTGACAACAGATGCAGTTTAGGGGATTTCTGTCCTTTGCATGTTTTATATTACCAACCTTGCGGTGTCTTTATAGCCGTCATGTGCACAGTGTGAAAGAGGAACCATGACTGGTGCTCACTTTTACTTTGAGCCCTTTCAGGAACTTGAACGTGTGATTCAGCCACAGTTAAGGAGCCTTTCCTAACCTGAACTTTGACAATGCTGGTGTGATACCCAGGTCAATATTTACTTTTCGTGCTGTAGGCAGACATCAGAACTGCACTTTTACTTAATACCTAATGTGTGCTTATCAGTGTTACTGCTTGCACTGGCCTTGTTTTGGTTTGGTCTATGCAGGATAATAACAATGGTTTCATTTAATTAATCTGTGTTTTTAGTTGGTGTTTGTATTTTTGTTGGTGTTTTATTGAGACGTTTCACTAGTTGAGGTTTGGATTCCCAGTGCAGAAGTAGGAAGTATAGTTGTAATACTTATTTTGAACCCTGAACAGTTGTTGAAAATAGAAAAAGAATGCTCTGCCAGGCAGCAGGAAGTGTCCACTCTGTTTGAAGACGGATAGCGTGAGCTGTTCTCATAGTAATTACAGGATTTGCTTAACACCGCTTGGAGTTTCTTATAAACTATATCAGTCTGTCCGTCTTTGTTGCTTCTTTTAACGTTGAACAAACTTGGCTCAAGAAACCAATAACGTATCATATAAACAGATTCTGGTATGCTACTGTGTGACCTGATGCCCTTTTGTTGTAGACACAACACTTCAAGAATAAACTGTATGGAGAAAATGACATTCCAGTAACGTGTGTGGACCATGTCTATGGAGGTAAATGAATCTTAAATCTTACGTAACCCCCTTATTCTCCTTTTGAGTCATTTGCTAGTAGGGCTGTGACGTATGAGTTTTTTCCTTTTTCTTAAATCGTTAATCGCCGGCCCCACCCACTTAAAAAAAAGAAAGATAAATGCGTGCAGCTTGTGCATGAACAAACTGTATTCTTCATTCATCAAATGCTTTAGGTTAATTAGGCTATGGACTGATTTGGCTTTTTCAGAGTGCATCAGAAACTCATGTACCACCCCAAATCAGAAAATGTTGGGACAGTATGGAAAATGCATATTATAGTAACCACAGTGTTTCTTACATTTACTTTTTACATTAACAAATGAAGTGAAGTTAACTAGACAACACATGAAATGTCTCAGGTTCATACTGTCTGCAATGAACTAAAAGGCAAAGAAATTTAAGAAACACTTTTTATTTTTTGTTTTTTTTTTTTGTATGCCTTTTCCATATTGTCCCAGCTTTTTCTGATTTGGGGTTGTAAAATAGTACAAACTTTAAACCGTTCTTCCACCAGTGTCTGTTTGTTGATAAGAGCCCAGTGTAAACATTGGGGTCTTAGAGGTTCTGCTTCTTCTACTGTTAATTCACATGGCTCACAATCAGAACTTGGAGCTGGAATTATCGTTTTATAAATAACTGCGGTCCTGGTGGTGATGATCTCAACACCGTGGTAGGCATCACGTAGCTGCAGTATTGCAGTAATATGGTTATTGACACGAGCCAGCCGAAGTAGTAAATTTAATATACAAACAATACTGACAATTATTACTAGCAATACATCTGATTTTTGGGCTCAGAAATCTCTTGGCATTGGTTTAACAGCTGCATCAGTTCATATCAGCTGGCATTTTTGTTCCTCAGGGGACGCTTTGTTTTGGGCTGCAACCCAAGCATAGCAAAATATAAACATTTATAAGTTACTCTCCAGCTAATGAAAACAGAATCTGTATTTACCCCTCTACGTATCCATAAGCTGTTTGGGTATGTTGAAGGAACAGCAAACTGTTTCGGTGTAAAGTGTAAAAATCTCACGTGCAGTCATTCCTGTAAGACCCATTATCGAAATTGCTTCACATAAGCTCTGGGGAGGAGGAGGGGTGTTGCCCAGCCCCGCAATGGATAATGGACTTGAGGCTCGTTCAGGGTTATGCTCGCCTATCCCTGCAAGTTCTAGGATAGGCTGTGGCAAAAGAACAGGACTAACATGCTGTTGAATGCTACGCTTATCTTCACGTTTTTTTCAAAAGTGCTTTGCTGTCCCAGTCCACATATTTGCCTAAGACTAGTACACTGACAATGGAAATACGCAAGCATGTTCTATTTATGTGGTATGTGTGGCGTGTCAGAGCTTTCAGGCATACTTGGTGACTTCATAAGGTCATGATGTCCACAGTGGTTTGTAAAACGTATTGTGCTTGTGCTTGTGCTCATGTAATCCACAGTTTATGATGAAAAGAAGAAGCTGATAACTGAGGTGGCATGCTGAGAAATAGGATATCCCTCCAGAATGATCATCCACTGCAAAGACTGCGGGTCTTCCAGTTCTGTTTAACCTACCACCAAGAGAGAGGATGCCAAAGGGGTATTTCTGTTACAGAGATGAAGGTTTATCCGTCAAATTCAAACCAGAGCTGATGGGATACTTTCTCTGTTAGATCTTTCAGGGCATTGCTCACCACTGCCTGGAGCCAAAGTCTCTGAAGTGCATCTTTGCTTTCTCTTATGCTGTTACAACAAACACAGGTATGAAATGATTAACTCTGTTTACTTATTAACTACGTTAAGTGTGTGTGTGCCTTTGTGTATCTGTTTGTGTTCCTGTCTCTGTCTGTCTCTGTGCATTTGTATCTCTGTGTCTGTCTGGTTGTCTGTGTTCATGCGTGTGTCTGTCTGGCTGGCCATCTCTCTGTTTCTATATGTTTGTGCGTCTTTGTCTGTCTGTGTTTCTGTCAGTCTTTCTGTCTATCTTTGTGTGTCAGTTTGTGTCTCTGTTTGCCTGTCTCTCTGTGTGGTGTCTGTCTGTGTGCTTGTGTGCCTCTGTCTGCCTGTCTGTGTTTTTCTATCTGTCTCAGTGTCTCTGTGTGTCTGTCATCCGTCTGTCTTTGCCTGTGTGTTTCTCTCTGTCTGTCTCCATGTGTGTCTGTCTGTCTCTGTGTATGTGTGTGTCTCTCTCATCTGTGTGCATCTCTCTGTGACTGGCTGTCTGTCTGTGTTCATGCGTGTGTCTGGCTGGCTGGCCATCTCTGTCTCTAAATGTTTGTGCGTCTTTCTGTCTGTGTTTCTGTCAGTCTTTCTGTCCATGTTAGAGAGACAGTCAGACAGAGACACAAACTGACACACAAAGATGGACAGAGCGACTGACAGAAACACACACAGACAGAGATGGACAGATGCACACAGCCAGACAGACACACGCATGAACACAGACAGACAGCCAGACAGACAGACACATTGAGACAGACAGAGAGACATACAGAAAGCCAGACAGACACACAGGCAAAGACAGACAGACGACAGAGACAGAGGCAGACAAAAACACAAAGACAGACAGGCAGACACAGAGACAGAGACACAAGTGCACAGATAGACACCACACACTGTGTCAGTTTGTGTCTCTGTCTGACTGTCTCTCTGTGTGTGGTGTCTATCTGTGCGCTTGTGTCTCTGTCTTTGTGTCTTTGTCTGCCTCTGTCTGTGTCTCTGTCGTCTGTCTGTCTTTTCCTGTGTGTCTGTCTGGCTTTCTGTATGTCTCTGTCTCAATGTTTCTGTCTGTCGCTGTGTATGTGTGTGTCTTTGTCGTCTGTCTGTGTCTCTGTGTTTGTCTGGCTGTCTGTCTGTGTTCATGCGTGTGTCTGTCTGGCTGTGTGCGTCTGTCTGTCTGTGTGTGTGTTTCTGTCAGTCGCTCTGTCCATATGTGTGTCAGTTTGTATCTCTGTCTGTCTCTGTGTGTGATGTCTGTCTGCGTGTGCGTCTGTCGTGTGTGTGTGTGTGTGTGTGTGTGTGTGTGTGTGTGTGTGTGTGTGTGTGTGTGTGTGTGTATTTCTTTGTGCAACATAATGCATCCAAACCATTAAAACCTTGCTCTGGCCGAATTGAATTCAGTTGGTTACCTCATTACAGTGGCACATGTTAAGCTCTGGGATGTATTAGACCGTAAGTGAACAGTCAGTTCTTGTAGTTGATATGTGTAGTAGATGCAGGAGAAATGTTCAGACCAGAGTGACTAACATGGGACAAATTGTTATAGTCAGACGACTGGGTCAGCGCATCTCCTAACCAATAAAGCTTGTGGGTGCTTCAAACGGGCAACGGGGTGTTGGCACCCGAAGCTCATCAAAGTGCAAGAGAAATGAATCCTAATAGTCACTGAGATGTTTATTGTTGAAACACACAATACATTGCCCCCTGCTGACTGTGGGACTGCATTGTGACGGACAAGTCAGTGCTACGCATGTCTATTTTGGAAAGCGCCTATAATGTGCACACAAGTCTCAGAACTGGTCTTGTCTAGCTGGGGGAAATGATGGCACCAGGATGCACTTTGGAAGAAAAACAGCTGGTGGAAGGACTGTGGTTCCCTGAGTAATATTCTGCTGGGAGTCTGGGTCCGGCCTTTTATGGGGATGTTAATTTAATGCATTACATCTGTGTAAACACTGTTACTGACCAGGTGGTTTAAATGTTTTGGCTGATCGATGTGTGCACGCACGTGTGTGTATATAATTTTTTTGTACTTTGTATCTTCTTATAGGGAGGCAAACGCAACTCAAGACTGTTATGTTTGACTCGGCTGAAGACTGGATGGAAGAGATGAAAAGGACCAAAGCTTACTGCAGAGTAGTGAATAAAAATGAGAACTTTGAACTCTCTGTAAGGTAGGACAGGACTTCTTGCTAAGTTAGATTGCTATGAGAGTGTTGCTACTGAAATACTACTTACAAACTCCACTCGTTAATGGCTTTGCTTTTATCTCTGTACAGGTACTCCCTGTTTAACGATGGCCCGACTTACGATATTTCGGCTTTACGATAGGAATCCGATAATAAACATGAATGCACGTTCCGCAGAAACCGTACTCTGAATTATGAAATTGGATTTTTACTCCTGCGCTCTCAGAAATCAGCAGTGCGTGAGGTAGGGTCACGTGGCGGGAGTGATGAACGCTGGGAAATGGAGTGAGGAAAAGCCGTGGTCGCTGCAGTAATCGTTGTTCAATAAATTACATGAAATATTCAACGCTATTATAAAATAAGCTTCATGGTAATGATTTTGCCCAACTGTAGCTTGATGTAAGTGGTGTAAGTTTTAAATTAATTTAATCATTTTTCACTGTTGCATCAGTTAAATATCCTAAATGTATTTATATAAATGTAATCTCAGTCATTTTTTCGTACTGAAAAAACAACAATTGTCTAAACATAAAACATTATAAAGTAATTTAAATGTTTTTTTTTTTTATTTAAAAATAGTCTCTACTGACGTATAAAATTTAATTGCAGGACTGTGTGAAAGACTTAACATAAAATGATTGAATTACATTGCACCTGTTGTTCTGTCTCTCAGGTGTTAAATATGTATGCAATTATGTAAATGTACTTTTTAGCAATTTCTCATATTAATATTTATTTAAACCACAGATCTCATACAGAAGGGCTTATCTTTTCCTCATGTTAGTCCTCATATTAGCTTCTGTCTACATTTGGTCTGTTCCCAATGTGTTATGCTGTTCCTCCAAAAAGAAGCCTTAAGGAAAGACTAAAATTCGTTAATCACCAAAGACTAGAATACAGACCTGTAAAACTTTGCTAGCATTTGTGCAGATGGTGCAAACAATCGGAGATGCAATCAGTAACACAGTATTCTGTCTCATTAAGCGGTCTTGAGGATCCATTGTCATTACAAAGAGAATGCCCTACATAGGAAGTAGGCAGCAAGGGCACTCACTAGGTAATGAGACGGACCAAATTAATGCTCGGTAAAGCGCTAGCACATTCAGGTCAACATCTCGTTCCGTTCAAGCCCTGCTAAATAAATATTCCGTTAGCATTTCTTTAAAAAAAGAAGGTGCAAATGCGAAAAAGCTCGCCCTGT